>LPNX010741143.1:134917-173349 GCA_001517045.1 Pseudotsuga menziesii | reverse complement strand
ATATATATATATATATAATATATCAATAATAATTAGCTTACGCCCAATATATAAAGCAAATTATCATGTCATATGCAATCCAGTCTTTGGCCCAATATAAAAATAATACATCAAGATAATCATCATAATCAATAGGCACATGCCTATAAGCGTTAGGTCAAAAATTCTGGATATTACATCCATATGTCACCAAAATGGGGACATGATAGTCCTCCCTCCCAAAACTTGCTTCTCCTCAAGCAATGGAAAATATGAATAGTGAAACATTTGGACTATTTTCCACAAACTTCTTCAAGCTGTTGCATATACACCATTTGAGTTCCATCTCCTTCGTAGGTTCCTCCTTTATTGTTATTACATTTTTCAATCATTCACCAGAAACTCCTAGATGACACTACTTTCAAAATAATCCATGGCTTATTGTGTTGCAAGGTTTGGATTGAGTTGTGAACAAAACATGCAGAATGAGAAACCTCTTCTTGAATCACTTAGGATGGAAATAATAATTCTTTGGTAGAATTCCATTCCTATAAATAAGAGGATATGTTTTATACATAAGGTATGTTTCAATGATCATTCCTGAAGCACTACTATCATGCATGAAAAGATAAGTGAAAATCATCAAATTAAATCTTGGACAATTGTGCTTTCCCCATTTTTTCTCCTGGAGTGGTAGAGAGTGTAGAAGATAAATATGATCCATGACATATTGTTGACATGGATTGGAACCATTTTCATAGTTTAATTCTTCATTAATGAGGCGTTTCCATATATATCTAAGAAAAAATCATTGAGCAAAATCAAGTGTGGCTGAAATCAAACAATTTCTTGTTACATTATTCATTCATTTGAAATCTTCCAAAGTTTTCAACCCACGGGAAACGCCTTTACTTCCTTGGGTAGCCATATATTTTATGAATTGAAATGAAACTCTACATGGTGCATCACCCTTACCATGATCAATGAGAGGACCAAAATTCAATATATCTATCCTTCCAACTTCATATTCAATAAATTGTATGTAATGATTGCTCTACCCAAACTCATTTAACATAGCTTTCAAACCAAAGGTGCACTTGTTTCAACATCCTACATTGAACAAAAATTTAATAAAGGATAATCAACATAAAATTACCAAAGTGATTGACATATCCTCTACTCATATAAGATGGTGAAGTTACGGGTGCACTAATTAAACCAACACTCGTGCATAAAAATCTAGAATTGTCAAAATGGAAACAAGGAGATGTCTCTTGCAAATTTTTTTATTTCAAGATAATATGATGATGATGATGAATAAAGCGAAGATAAATTTCAGAATAATAATTAACCTTATGCATCTTTTCCCCCTTAAGAGGTGTCTCTATCCCACATATCGATACATGAGTCATCTGATTGAAATAGTTAATACCAAAGATGATATGAGGGCCCAAAATAAATATCAGATTGAGGAACTGTCTCCTACTCCTTCCTCTACACTGATTAGAGTCTCCACCAAAAGAATCATGAAAAATTCCAACCCACCAAGAACGCGACTATTGATTCCACCCACCATATGATTTTCTAAGTTGGAAATCAAACCATTTCTCCTCATGGCCGAACTTGTGGAAATGAATGCTATGTGGCCCTCTTGGATCCCACTGAGTATGTTGCATTATACGAAACTCACATATCATCAAGAACACTTTGCCATTCCATGGAGTGATATGATCCCATGGTCTTTGCAACAATCCACTTGACATATTTATCATTTGGAACAAGTTAGCATTCCAAAGGATGCCAAGATCATATATTCATGTTGGAAGTCCATCACTTTGCATACTTTTGAAAAATCTTGCCATGAAATTTCACATCCAATACTCATGTGCATGTGTAGTGAAGGTATCTCACAGATGGAAAATATGTTTTTATGGCTGCTCACATGTCAAGGAAATATAAGTTATAGCTCATTACAGAAGCAAGAAAAACCTTTACATCCCAAATTCTTCATTTCCATGATTCCTCTATCCACCCAATCAATGGATGAATAAGCACTTTTGTTTGTTGATCCATATGAGATGTAATTGGCCTCCATCTTCAAAGCTAAGTATTTTCTCCATAAAGGAAAATCACGGAGTCGCTCTTTCAAGGCATGCATACCAAACAATTCTTTACAATGTAAGAAAGTTTAGTGCATTCTTGATCCTTCATTTCAATGATATATTGATATATACCACATCCTTGAATAGATAATAACCTTTGATAGTTGATTCAAATGGCATGTTCTTATCTATATCTCTCATATATAAGGACTCTTCAATGTCCTTCTAAGGAAATAAATATGTTCTTATCATATCACATGGTATGTACCTACAACCACCAACAAAGAATATGGGAACCTCCTTTTTTCATGTGGCACTAAGAGAAAGAATCCTTTCACCAAATATTCATTCCCAAATGATGTATATGAAATAAAATTGTGGGGTGAAGAACTTTAACCAATCCTCTCTAACTCTCATCCACCAAGCAAGTATATGCATGTATTCCTCCACTTGTTGGTTTGATAGGGATGTGGTTCTAAACCTCCTTCATCAAGGCATGGCTTGCACCAAATGGAAATTAAAATTCTTGATCCTCATCAAATATTTTCAAATCAACATGCTTCTCACATTCCACGATCACATGAAGTTCCTCATTTGATCTAAGAATGCAATCAGCCATATGAGATGGTATGACATAAGTGTTGGAGGGAATATGTGATCTCTACAATTCTTGGTGAATTTTATCTATCTCCATCTTAGACTCCAAAATGGAACTTTTATTGATTCTCAAATAATCTTGGGTGGTCATCAACTCATCATTGATCTTGCAAATATCTTCATCGTCCTTGAAGGATGCTCCATGTAGCATATGAAGAAGTTCATACAAGTGATATATGTTCGAAAATATATATGAAAAATTACCTTGGATTGAAAACATTGCACTCCATATCTTCCCCGAGGATTCAAGGAAAGATGAATATTCTAATGAAGAAACTCTCCAACATAGATATTATATTGAAGCATGAGTGTCATGGATAATATTTGAGGATCTATTTATCTTCTATTCATCCAACTACAATGACTCTACAAGGTAGGGAATCTCATTAGAGTTAACCTCATCATCATCTACAAGATAAACCTCATGAATCTCAAAAGGTGAAGTGGAAGTCAATCCTAGGTATTTTCTGTTGAAATATTGTAACTTCAAAGAATATTCTAAATGTATTTTACTGATGTAACCCATGGGAGATGTCTTATTCCTCCATTGCGATGTTACTATTGTATTTGGTCATCATAGAGTTGTTAACAAAAAAAATTGTTCACCTAGCTCTACATGGTCTAAACCACATACGTACATCATATTCCTACCGTATTTCCCTTACTTTTGACCTTCACAATTGTATTTCCACAAAAAATGGTCCAAAACATTATTATTTACTATGGTTTACCTTTTCTCTCTCGAAAAAAGGGGTCAAAATCCATAAAAAAGGTTCAAAAACCCAAAAAAATGTTCAAAAACCCTAAAAATGGTGCAAAACCCTAAAAGAGAGAAAACCATTGGAAAATACCATGGGTAATCACATTGGGTAAAAAAACCCTAGATCCATTCTATAAATACATTGTTAAGGGATCTCCCAAAATACCTTTTTTCCATTATTGTTAGTACACTGGGACACCTTTTGCTCTCCAGTTTTCACACATTTTTTCACCATCCCATTTCCGTACCATTCCCACTTAGTACATTAAGACATTTTCTGTATCCACCTGGAGAACCAACTTGTGGAGAGGAAAACCACTTCCGAGACGGCCATGGTGGCCCACTTTACAAGAAAGAAGGTATAACATTTGTTTATTTGTATTTTATTTATTTTATCCCTCGTATATATATTTTCCTTTTGTTACTAATCCATTTTATTGTTTTTGTTTTCCATGAACTCTCCCTTACCATTCCATTGACGTAAAGTTGGTGCTTTTGCACGTAACAAGGGAGAAATATCTGTTACAAGAGTCATAAGGTATAAAATCAATTGCAAGTTTGGTTAATAGTAGCCTATTGAATATAATATAATACTGTTCTGTGTCTTCCTAGGTGAAGTTTTCCCAGTAAGTTTGGTTACGCCGATTTGCTAGGGTAAAAGTCAAGTGACATAAATAATATAAATAAAGGATTCATGTTCCTCATTTGAACACACACACTCACTTATGTATGGGTCATAGGAGAAAGAGAGAGAGAGACATATATGGAAGGAATAAGATCACATGTTTTGGGTTTTATTTTTGTACTCTTGATACATCTATATAGGGGAAGTTTTGTTGGGTTTTCTTCCCCTTGAGGGTCTTCCAGGATAAATCTATGTCTATATTGTGATTGTGTTTCTTTCAGTGATATGACATATGATATTATTGTGAAATTGAATTGAATACTAATGATGTATATCTCACCATATGAAATCTTAACATGGTATCAAATCTAGTCTGAAAAGAACAGCATTCACAAGGTGAAACTCTCTCTCCTCTCCTTCTGACAAGAAATTAGGGTTTCTTTAAAAGTTGGAATTTTGGAGATATGATTTCATAGGAAATTGTGCCTCCATAGAACACATTTATTGAGTCCCGAATTGAAGTTTTTGAGTGGGTATATCTCCGAGAAAGTAAAACCCTAGTTTTGATTTGGACCAGAAAACTAGAGAACAAGAAAATTGTAGAAACTACACATCATAATCTCATGAGTCAATTTTGAAAGATGAATACTTTGAATCTATGGAAATCAAGTGTACCAATAAACTCACCTCATTCAAGCACATCTCCTAGTAAGGTCAGTTTTTCATTTTGAGAAATTTCATTTTTAAGTGACCTCCTAGATAAGATGGCCCTAAGTAGTAAGCTTGAGGACAAGCTAGAAGGCATAGAAAACTTTTGAAGATGGAAATATAGGATTGGCCTCATTCTTAGAGAGAATGATACCGAAAAATAAATCAAAGATGAAGTTATATAACTGGAAGAATATGAAGCTAAGGAGAGGCACAAGAAGGACCCAATTAGATCTATGAGGATAATTGTTGATTCTAACAAAAATCACTTGATTCCTCAAGTGTTATCCAAAGAGACTCCTAAGGAAATGTGTGATGTCCTATCCATAATGTATGAAGTAAGGAATATCGACATAAAGATGAATTTTAGAGCTCAATTGAAAATCACCAATATGAGTAAAGGAAAATTCATTGAAGACTACTTCACAAGGGTCTCGTAGTTCAAGGAGGAACTAGAAGCCATTGGAGACTCCATTGATGAATATGAACTAGTCATGACTATTCTCAATGGTCTCACCAGACCTTGGGATTATTTCATTGAGACTATGTGTTCCAGAAAGGAAAGCATGAAGTTTGACATTGTATGGGAAGATTGCATCTAAGAGGAGGCTAGAGTAGCCAATACAGAATATCTACTTAAAGAATATGATCAAGCCCTATCCACCCATACCAAAATAGTAAGAATTTAATCTAAATTCAAGAAGGTAAGCCATAAGGAGTCTCGAACTCACAAGAGGATCCAAAGGAGAAGAGAAAACAATCAAAGAAAATACTACTCCCAATTTCAATGTTACAATTGTCACAATATAAGACACATTACCAAAGAGTGTCCATTGAAGGAAAATGAATATAAGAATAAGAAAAACAAAATACATCATACACATCTAGATGAAGATGCGGATGAAGAAGAAGAAGAAGTACCCCAAATAAAACAAGAAAAAGAAGAATATGTAGTAGACTATGTATTATTATATGCACTATCCGGGTCTGTGACACCTAGAGAAGATACATGGATTATTGATAGTGGTGCTTCAACGCACATGATAGGACAGAAGAAAATTGTGTCAAGAATTGAGGAGAAGAACTCTCCTCATAAATTATCTTTAGGATATGAATATCAATATCCTAACAAATTTATTGGTGAACCAAGCAACAAGCTTGACTCTCAAACTTCCATGAGGATGAAGGAATTCTTATATGTACTAGGTTTGAAGAAGAACTTACTTTCTATGTCAACATTAAATAATAAAGGATATACGACTTCATTTATAGATGGACAAGTACTTATGTGGCCCAAAGGAAAATCAATTGAATATGCAATTTCCATTGGCGAAGAAGAATAAGTATTATATAAACTCAAATGACATTTAGAAACAACACTTGTTCATGAGACCACTATCGCAAGTGAAGTATGGTATAGGAGGTGTGCTCACATAAAATGTAAGGAACTACCCTATGTGAGAAAAGTGGTAACATGTTTACCATATTTGAAGATCGATCATGAAGGCACTTGCAAAGGATGTGAAGAGGAAAAAATATAGAAAATCCATTTTCGAAGAGTGAAACAAAGAATAAAGGTACATCAAAACTGATTCACTCATATGTATGTGGTCCAATGCAATCCACATATTTGAGTGGTTTTTAATATTATGTTACATTTACTGATGACTATTCAAGAAATACTTGGATATATTTCTTGCAAACAAAAGATGGGGTATTTGAAAAATTCAAGGAATTCAAAGCCTTGATAGAGAATCATTCAGAAAGAAAAATCAAGATACTGAAAGAAGATAATGGTGGAGAGTATACCTCAAAGGAATATGAGGATTTTTTCAAATAAGATAAAATCAAGAGGGAACTAACCACTCCCTAAAATTGAAAAAAAAATGGTGTTGAATAAAGAGAGAATAGGACCAGTATGGAAGCAGTGAAGACAATGATAGATGATCAAGATATTCTTGCAACTATGGCCTGAAGCTGCAAGAATAGAAGTTTATGTGTAGAATAGATTATCTCATAGTTCCCTTGGATTCCAAACTCCCACAGAAATGTACACAGGAAAGAATCTTGAAGTGAGCCATCTAAAGATATTTGGTTGTCTAGTATATGTTCACATTCCAAAAGAAAAGAGAAACAAGTTGGATCCTTTTGCAAAGAAGGGAATATTTGTTGGATACTGTTAATTCTCCAAATCCTTCAGGATATACATTTCAAGTTTCCATCACATAGATATTAGTATGGATGTAACATTTGATGAAGAATTAGCTCTCAAAAGATCTTGAAAGTGTGAGCAGGAAAAAGTACATGAAGAGGATGTACCTCACATAAAAGTAGAAGTTCACCCTCTCCTGAAAGTTAAACATTAGAATACCATGATATGTTAGAACCTCAGGAGCCTCCTACTATGGACACATCACGAAATATAAAGCATCTTTGGATAATAGAAATAATACAAGAAGCGGAAAAGTATGGAGCTCCAAAAGGCTCCACAGGAATAAGTAAGAGATCAAATCCATTCTCCAGTTATATAGCTTTGATGTGTGATCTTGTAGATGAAGAACCTACCAGATATGGAAACGTTGTATAGAAGAAATAATGGGTAGAAGTAATGATAGAAGAATACTAATCAATAATGAAGAATTATTTTTGGGATATAGTACCCAAACCCAAAGGAAAGAGTGTGGTATATTCAAATTAGATATACAAGATAAAACATGAAGTTGATGGGATAATTGAAAAATACAAGGCAATATTTGTGGCTAGAGGATTTTCTCAGAAAGAGGGAATTGACTATGAAGAGACATTTGCACCAGTAGAAAAGTACACTTTCATCAGGACCATCATGGAACTTGCATCCATGGTGAAGTGAAATCTACACTAGATGGATGTGAATATAGCCTTCCTGAATGGTGTTATTGAGGAAGAAGTATACATAGAAAAACCTGTCACAAGGATTTGAAGTCGAAGACAGACAGACTTATATATGTAAGTTGAAGAAGGATCTATATAGACTAACAAAAGCTCCTATAGCATGGTTTGGAAGGATAGATATGTTCTTGATGAGCTTGGGATTTACCAAAAGTAAAGTTGATCATAAAATTTACTTTAAGGTTATGGATAATAAACCTGTCGTATGTGGATGACTTATTTCTAACATGAAATGAGAAACAAATTGTAGATTTCAAGGAGAAACTTGTTGAAGAATTCTAGATGAAATATCTTGGAATGATGCACTATTTTCTAGGCATGGAAGTATGGCAAAATTCAGAATGAATATTTCTAAAATAGGGATAGTATGCTGTGGAAATTTTAAAGACATTTGATATGTTGGATTGTAAATTCATGGACATGTTGGAAAGAGGGATCTAGATAAACAAGCTTACCTATCTAATCAAAAAAATAATATATCAAAAATAAGTACAAAAGAGAACAAGAGAAAAGAGAACACCGGATATACATGGTTCACCCAAGTGGGATACGTCTACAGGAAGGTAGTCTTTTCTCATCTCTAGAACATCTCCTCAATATTACAAGAGAGTAATGCCAAAAACCCCAATACAATATAGGAAGATCAAGTCTGTTGTTGTGATGTGAATCCCTTGACCCTATTATATAGTAAGAGATGAGGAGGAATTACTATTACATATTACATGTGGGATAGTATAATTATCCTAAATAACATCTCTTTATATAATGATGGATATCAACAATATACTTTATCATAATAAATATGGGATATAATGTATTAATATTTTACATAATATTGTGGATATATTTCGGCATAATACAAATACATTATTACCTTCCAAGGAATATAAAATATTCCAACACTCCCCATTAATAATCGATGGGATAAAATCCCACTAGAAAAGAAAGGAAGGAGTCAGTACGGCTCCCACTTGATGACAACTTCCCTTGTCCTAAGAAAAGAATGAAGATGCATACACTTCGGTTCTATTAAGGATTTGGTGAAGATATCGACTGCTTGGTACTTGGTAGGAAAATACTCAAGAGAAAGAATACCATCAATGACAAGACCTCGAATGTAATGAGCATCAAGATCAAGATGATTTTTCTTGAAGTGGTATATTGGATTGTAAGCAAGTTGAATTACACCCTAATTTTCACATTTCAACATAGTGGATGATTTCAGAACCACACCAAGTTCGGTGAGAACATGTCGTATCCAAACTACTTCTTTAGCTGCTTATTTGGTTTCCTTATACTCTGCTTCACATGACGATAAAGAAATAGTATTCACCTTTTTTTTGGACCAAGAAATTAGACCTAAACCAATTTGAAATATATAACAATTAGTTGAAAGTCAATCAGAACTGTCACCTTCCCAGTCAGAATCTATATAACCAGAAAGTAAAATTGTAACACTTCTCTAATAAAAAACACCATAATAGAATGTCCCCTATAAATATCTTATAATTATCTTAGATTCCTCCCAATGACTTTCATGAGGTTGCTGCATTAGCTGTGAAACCATACTAATGCTAAAAGAGAGATATGGTCTACTCTGTGTTAAATATATCAAACTTTTGACAAGCTGGCAATAAAGAGTAGCATGAAGAGGAGGAGTATTACACTCAATAGTCAACTTTACATAAGACTGAAAAGGCATAGGAGAGGGTTTACAATCACTTATGTGGAAATGATACAATAACTCTGTAGCATACTTTGGATGATAGAGAAGAATATCATATTCCATATGCTAAATTTGAAGACCCAAGAAGTAGGGAAATATACCGAGATGAGTCATTTGAAACTGATTTTGAAGTTCACTTTTCATATTTTGAATTAAAAGGAGTTAGATTCTAGTGATAATAAGATCATCCACATATAAAACAATAACAATGATATCATCATCATCATGCTTAACATACAAGTTAGGGTCATATATACAACTCTTAAAACCATGATTCAAGAAAGAAGTATCAATTTTATCATACCAATCCCTAGGTGCTTGTTCGAGACTATATAAAGGCTTGTGTAAATTACATACTAAAATTTATGATTCAACATTAATGAAACTAGGAGGATTTTTCATATACATATCTTCATTAAGATCACCATTTAAAAAGGAAATTTTAACATCCATTTGGTGTATTTCCCATTAATAAGATCATAAAATGGTTCTTATTGTATTCATTTTAGAAACAAGAGTAAAAGTTTCATTATAATCAATACCTTCAAGTTGATTAAAAACTTTTGCATCTAATCTAGCTTTATATTTTTCAATCTATCCGTCTGTAGTAAATTTAGTTTTATAAACCCATTTACAACCAACTAAATTCTTTCCTGAAGGAAGAGGAACATGATACCAAGTCTTTTTCTTCATAAGAGAATCATACTCAACATTCATAGCTTGTTCCAAACGAGGTTTACCCTTAGGTTGAGCATAATTAGTAGGATCATATGTGGCTAAAACTTTGGTCATGAGAGAAAAGTTATATCTAGTTATATGAGTATCAAAAGGGATTTCGAGATCACTTCTTGCAAATTCAAGAGTTTTCTAAGTGCAAACATGAAGGTTAGAAGGGATAGAAGTCACTTTAGGATCTTCGAGACATTTGGGTGGAATAATTGAAGAGGATGAATAAGGTGAACTAAGATCAGTCATAGAACTGGAAGGAGTAACCAAGATAGGAGTAACAGGTGACACGGGAATATTCAGAGTAACATGAGGTTCTACAGACTTAGGGGGTGTAGATATTTAAATAAATTGAACATATATTCTAATTATGACACTTTTTTTAGAAGGATAAAACAACCTATAAGCCTTAGTATCCTTAGAATAACCAATGAATATACACTTGTGAGATTTGGGTGTTAACGTTTTCCATTTTTCATCAGAAATATAATCCCAACATTCATAACCAAACACTTTAAAGTTACTAATATCAGGTTTTCTACCATTCCATTTTTCCTCGGGGGTAACATGCTTAACAACTTTTGTGGGAACTCTATTTAAAATAAAGCTAACACAACTTATGGCTTCAGCCCAAAATTTCTTATGTAATCCTTTAGAATAAAGCATACATCTAACCATTTCAATTAAAGTTATGTTTTTCCTTTCAGCAAGTCCATTTTGTTGAGGTGTGTAAGGAACAATATTTTGATGTCAAATGCCATGTTTAGATAAAAAGGCTTCAAATTATTTCTTAATGAATTCACCCCCATTATTATTTCTTAAAGTCTTAATCTTTTACGAGATTCATTTTCAACCAAGGATTTAAAAAGTTGAAATTTAAAAAAGGTTTCACTTTTATGTTTTAAAAAATAAACCCATGATTTTCTACTAACGTCATCAATAAATATAATAAAATAGACTACATGTGATATAGAAATAACTTCAATAGGACCACAAATTTCGCTATGAATTAATTGCAAAGGTTCTTTAGCATTCCAAGCTTTACCTTTATCAAACATTTCTCTATGATGTTTACCAAGAACACAACATTCAAAAACACCGTTATTAGACAAAATGTGATGTAATCCATGCACCATTTTAGTTAAAAATTGGATTTTACAATAATTCAAATGACCTAATATTTGATGCCTTAATTTACTTAGTTCATAAGCATGAGCAACATAGGAATAAAAAGGTTGTCTTTTAGTTGAATTAAAACAAGTAAATTTCTATAAACCGACAGTATATTCAACATGACTAGAAGAAACTACTTTAAAATTATGGTTGATATATTTAAGAACATATTTATGAGGCCAAGCTTCAAATTTATATCCTTTCTGACATGCACGATAAATGGAAATCAAGTTGATGGGCATATTTTCAACATGAAAAAAATATTCCAATTGACCATTAGCAACATTAATATTACTGGAACCAATTACATAAAAGTTGTTTACCATCCCCTGTAGATAGGTTTCCAAGATATGTGTTTATTATTGTCATAAAATGTAAATAAAGAAGTATTACCAGTCATATGTTTAGAAGCACCAGAATCCATTATCCATTCCACATTAGAATAAGAATTACTAGAAGAAACAACAGATGCACATAAATCTATGTGGGATTCATCATAATCTTTCTTTTTAGCTTTAGACATTAAACATTTCAATTTAAAGAAATTCTTTTCAGGATGATTAGTTTTACCACAATTCTTACAAGGATCATATAATTTCTTCTTCTTACTATTTTCATGATATGCATTAGAATTATTACCATAATTATTAGTAGGTTTTGAAGTGTGTGAACACAAACCTTTCACATTATTAAGAATTTTCTTAGGATTATGAGAAATTAGAGCTTTATTAGGTGAAAGTTGTCCTAAAACAATTAACCTTTCTTTCTCATTCATAAACCCTTTACAAAAACCATCAAAAATCTGTTTCATAGTACCTTAAGACAATTCAAGAGCCCTAATCCTAGTTTGAATGAGCATGTCAAAACAAGATGGCAATTTCTAGTCTACAAAAATTATAAGAGAAGTGACTATTTTCTTCTAATCTTTATCACAGTTGTTTAATTTTTCATATAATTTTTTCACTTTAGCAAGATAAAATTCTACTCCATCAAAGTTAGTAGGATGTAGCTCAAAAATATTCTTTTCAAGGTAATAAGCAGAAACATCATCATATTTATCAAAGAGAGAAGAAAGAGTTTTCCAAACCTCAACCAGGGTGTCTTTTTCCTCGATACTTACCTAAAGACTATATACAACGATTTGACCAATGATCCCTCCTGCTTGATCACATTTGTCTTCCCATATAGCCAAATCCTTAGCATCAACAGGTTTTTTGTGCTCATCATTAACAATCCTCCATATATTCTTACTCCTGAGAACATCAATCAATTTTCTCTTCAATGCAAGATAGTTAGGACCAACAAGTTCAGCAGCATAAGCTACTTCTGAATTCATAATGATATAAAATAAATAAAGACTCAAATGCAAGAAATGACAATAAAATAATGAGTAAACTCAAAAAATCTTACCAATTTTTATATTATTTTAATGTGGATCTAGGGTTTTGAGCCAAAATATTGAAATGACAATAACACAATCAATATGAATTAGAATTTCTATTATTATCTATTTTTGGAAATGGCATGAGAATTCTACATCCAACTATGCACACCAAATACAAATATGGATATTTTGTCAAAGGATATAAGCTCTCCAATATTTTCGTCGCTACATAAATTT
Source organism: Pseudotsuga menziesii (assembly GCA_001517045.1). NCBI lineage: Eukaryota > Viridiplantae > Streptophyta > Pinopsida > Pinales > Pinaceae > Pseudotsuga > Pseudotsuga menziesii. The sequence continues at coordinate 160,344 of LPNX010741143.1, read as the reverse complement.
TTTGAAAAATAGTTGATCTTAAATCAGTGATACATTCTCTTTTCGAACATGAAATCAGACAATTTGTTTTTTGAAATCGGGTATTTTGTTGAGAATAACTCATATCTGTAACCAAATTCTTTATATTTTGCAGCAAAAGTTTCAAATCAAGATCTGAAAGTTTTGACCTCAAATTTTCATGGAAAAACAAATTATTGATTAAAGAAAAACTAGATCTAAATAATAGGAAGATAGATCTCCTTGAGGACAATCCAAGAAATAATATAGATCTACACAAAAAAAACAAGGAACCTTTGAAATTTCGTTTACAAAAATTCTACAAAATAGGGTTAGTGTTAGACATAAAAGATTGCAAAAATATGCACAGATCTGAAGATAAGCCTAATGATTACCATATAGAAAGTGAATCTATAAAATAAACAATGCCCAAATGATAAAATTGTTAGAAAGATATAGAAGGGGATATATCATAGCAAGAAGCTTTGATACCATGTTGGAAAGAGGGATCAAGCTAAACTAGATTACCTATATATGCAAAACAATAATGTATCAACAATCAATACAAAAGAGAATAAGGGAAAAGAGAACACCATATATACGTGCTTCACCCAATTGTGCTATGTCCACGGGAAGATAGTCTTATATTATGTCCATAATATCTCCTCAAGCTTATAAGAGAGCAATGCAAAACACCTCAATACAATGTAAAAATATCAAGTCTGTTGTTGTGATGTGACTCCCTTGACCCTATTATATACCAAGAGATGAGGAAGAATTACTCTCACATATTACATGTGGGATAATATAATTCTCCTAAATAACATATCTTTATATAATGATGGATATCAAGAGTATACTTTACCATAATTAATATGGAATATAATGTATTACTCTTTTACATAAGATTGTGGATATCTTTCGACATAATACAAAGACATTATTACCTTCCAACCAATATAAAAATATTCCAACAAGCCACACCCATGGATGCCAACCTAGAGTTGTTGTCTGATGAATCATCGTAGTTAGTATATGTGACTTGGTACATACATATTATTGGGTCTTTCATGGATCAGACGAATACCAGTTCAGATATATGTCTTGTTGTGAATAACCTCAGTCAATATCTAGTTAAACCTATACGTGTTCACTTTATAGTTGCAAAGCATGCCATGAGGTACCTGGAAGGTATGATAGATTTTGAACTATACTATGATAGAGATCATGACTATATATTGTATGGATATAAAAATTTAGATTGGGAAGGAAGTGCCTCACACAAAAATAACACCTTAGGTTGATGTTATTTTCTGCTATCCACCATGATCTCATGGTTTATCAAGAATCAGTCCAATGTTTCTCTCAACACACCTAAACCACAATATATAGCATCTTGTTCTGCTAGTTGTGAAGCCATATGGATTTGGAAGTTGATGTCAGGTCTATTTGATTTGGAGTTGGACACCACATTGATTCTACATGATAGACATAGTTGTATAAAGATAATGGAGAACCTAGTGTTCCATGATAAGTCAAAGAACATAGAAATCCGCTATTTTTATATACAGGACATGGTACAGAAGGTAGCTATAAATCTCTAGTATGTGAGTACCGATGATAAATTTTCTGATGTTTTTCCCAAGCCTCTGTCTCGAGTAAAGTTTGAATACTTTTGTGATAATATTGGTGTAGTCTGAAAATATCTTCCTCGTAAGGAGGAATAGTGATGATGAAGTTATAGACTTTCCTTGCAAGGAGGAATGATGATATGGACCCTACTCGAAAAGGGGGAGAAGGTTGTGTTGGGGCCTGTAAATTCGCAGGCGGCAACAGTAAGGGATTCTCCCCAATCAACGTTCCCAACTAGCCCGTTGACTTTTTGGAATAGGGAATCTGTCCGGTTTGCGGTCCAGCTACCGTAGGTCAAGAAACAAAATGAAGGCTTTACTGGCTGTGGCCCGGCCCACCGAGTTTTTGTATTTTGACTTTAAGAAATGAGATGCAAGTGCCTAACTAAATACAGAGCGATCAAGATGCAGGGAGCAGTCACAATGTGATGCGCAGGTTCTTACCTATCGTCTTATGCTCGCAAGCAGCCAAATCAGATACAATAAGAAATAAACTGACTATCTAATCTATCCCTAGGGAGCAAGGTTATCATTTTGGGTGAGCAATACATCTTACACATGCATTATGAAGAATCACAGATAGTTGATATTTCTTTCAAGACACATGAACACTTACAGATATTTAAATAACCAAATAGCCGATCATTTTATAACAACAATAGTTGCTCACAGTGAAATCAATATCCCAGAAACTACTGAAGAACATTCAACAAGAACATAGGTTCATAACATCAAATACTCTTACAGTAAATGAAACAAAGATGAAAACGAAATAGTTCCTCTTCAACATTATTCATTGCGTTGCATTGAATACATTCCACTTTTCACTCTCTCCAACAGGCAAAAATTGCAGTTTCCTTTGCAAAACGAAGTAGTTCCTCTTACAAGCAAACATTTACAAAATTTTCCAGGGGGAAAAAGCCCTTTCTTCTTCCCACTTTCGAATATTTAAACTACAACTACTGAGTGCTTCGTTTTCCTCCCCAGATGCGTGGTCTTTCAGTTTCTTCAACGCTTCATATTCCGATCTTTTGTCAGTAGGTGATCATGAAATACTTGGTAACTGATCCGTTTCTGGGACCATGCCTTTACAGCTCCGGACTTTATTCTCCATTTTCCTCGTTTCAGTCAGAACTCTGCCAAGCGGGTTAGTCTTTCTTCTTATCGCGGTGGATTGACCGGTCTCCTTGAAACTTCCTGCAGTCAATTCACGAGCATGGTTCAACAAGAAATGTTATCAATTAACCACCATCTTACAAGGAAATGGCCGGGTGCACCACATACGGGCCTGGCAAAATAACCTATGGTCGCTGGCGAAAAAAAAATCAAGTCGGCAGTCAGAAGGAAGTGAGCTCGGGGGCCAGGAGGATCTGCCAGCCACAACGTCAGATGAGGCTTAAGTCGCAGCCAAGCGAAACGCGGGTGGGATATGCCATAAATCGGATGTCGGACAGTTCTTTTAGTTTCGAAAACCAGGAGACTCTAGGATCCGCAACGGCGGAGGAGGAAAGCTAGAGGATATGTGGGGCGGATGGGACAACTTAGTCAGACGTAGGAAGACACTCAGATCAGGAGCGGAAGAGATCACCCAGCCGCAACGGCGGAGGAGGAGAGGCTACGGGCAAGCGATCGAAGGCTAAAATGAATCGGGCATCGGATGGGTTCAGACTTCGGACGGAGAAAAGATGTTGGAGCCGCAACGACGGAGAGGTTGAGACTTTGCAGCTTCCGATCCAATAGCAAAATGAGGCCCGATTACTGGAAAAATCAAGTATTTGAGTAGCGTTAACAATCAAAATCTTTTTCTTCGCAAGGGCTGCCCTGAAGAACAAAATTTTACTTCTTCACGGCCAGAAATCCACGACTTAACTGAAATTGAACATGGCAATGAATAAACCTGTTGGCATCCAATCTTCAAAGTAAAACGAAAAGAAGATATTCCCGAGAGGCTCAATCATTTTAACGACCCAACCAGGGAAAATGATGAGGAGGGCCCCAGAATTTAAATAAGAATAAATTTGGGGAGGACAGTTGTGGCAGCAACAACTGGCGATTTCCTGGTGAACCTAGATCTCTGGGAGATTATACTTTGAGCAACAGACTGTTTAACCATAATGCTTCTAATGAATTCTTCCAGCCATATGGATTCCTCGACCAACATAAGTGTGTACCTTAATCATTGATGATGGTCCACTGGGGAGAAGGAAAACCGAGACCCTTAAGTCCAGATAACTATGCTGAGGCCAGAGTATGAGTTTCATTATTACCTCTGTTTTCAGGTAGCTAACAGTGTGGACACCACAGGGTTATAGCAGACAGTAAACAACAATATTCATTTGTTCCTCGTTCTCATGCCATTTTAACACTTTTGTGCTTTTGGACTTTTGTCCTTTCATCTGAGTCCTTCTGTACGCCTTTCTTACTGATTTTTAATTCAGGATCCTCTATCCCATAGTGCCCTTTTGTGTGAGTGGTGTACTTTAAGTTTCAGCTCACGGACGGAGAGGATCTTTTGGAAATTTAGTATTTATGAATTAGCACTTGCTTTGAATTATGATGCTTTTATAGAAGTTTTTGACTCTTTACTTGCCTTTTGGAATTCGTTTCTTGGCATGGGATCATTTATATTTAATACATTGTTCACCTTGCTTCTGCCCATGGGTCCTTTACTGTCGCTCCTTAGAACATTTTAAATGTGACATGGATGGAGCCCCGACATAGTACTCCAGACTCTTCGAATCCATTTTAATTCGCAAGGGTTAAGCAGGACTTCAACGCACACAACATTTTATTCGAGAAAACTGTTAGGCTGTAAGAAATCTTTTAGTAATATACAGGCTGACACTCAACGTATTTGCTATTCCCAAAAGACCTTGATATCCTCCAAACAACCGCAAGTTCGTTCCCCTTATTTAAAATCAAAAAACTTGAAATTAAATTGAAAGAAAGCATGACTCGAAAAAAAACCCACAGCTTATTTATATACAAGGCGGAAAAACCAAAGAAACTCAAGAAAAATAAGGTTTGAGAACCAAACCATTTATTGGCAATTTCTCCTCCCAGCCCTGTAAATCTTCCAGCTTATATGTAGCAGGGCCAAGTTTGGCTACAATCTGAAAAGGGCCTACCCATAACTGCTGGAACTTGGTATGCTTTCCTTTCTCATCATGGGGGTGATCCCATTTGAGGACTAAGTCTCCTACCTCAAAGTCCTTTTTCCCAGCTTTATGTTTGTCAAACCATCTCTTACCTGACTCTTGCTGTTGTTTAAAACGTTCTCTAGCCTTGGATCTGGCCTCTTCTGCCTTCAGGAGATTATATATTCTTATTTGGAGAACCTCATCATCCGACCCCCTAGACTCTTAAGCTATTATGGAAGATGGCAGCATGATATTGGGAGGTAGGATAGCTTCCTTACCGTACACAAGGGTATAGGGTGACACTCCTATTGCAGACTTGGGGGTGACTCTGTCAGCCCACAGGGCGTTGGGTAAGGCTGAGTGCCAACTTCGCTGGTTTTCTATGACAGTCTTCTTCAGGATTCTAATGAGGTTTTTATTGGAGGACTCAGCCAGGCCATTCCCTTGCGGATAGTAGTTAGCAGAATAATGTAATTTTATCCCTTTATCATGAGCAAATGCAGTCAATTTAATTGATGAAAAGTATTTGGCATTATCAAAAACTACTGAAATTGGAACTCCAAACCTGGTCATGATATGATCTTGTAGGAAGCTGATGACTTCATCCTCGTTGATCTTGCGGAATGGGAAAGCTTCGACCCAGCGGGTGAAAAAATCAGTCGCAGTAAGAATGTACTTGTGCAGCAGGGAAGAATTTGGTTTTATTTCCCTGATAATGTCCAACCCCCATTGTTCAAATGGTTCTGTGATCATAATAGGATTTAGGGGTGCGGCTGCCTTAGGCTGTCTTCCACCACACCTTTGACAAATATCACATTTCCTGACATGTGCATGTGCATCCTTGAAGAGTGTAGGCCAATAGTAACCGGCTCTAAGGATTTTGTGAGCTGTAGTGTCGCCGGGATAATGTCTCCTAGCCGGACCGTCATGTAATTATGCCATTAATTTCTTTGCATCTTCCTTTTCTAAACACCTAAGGAGAACCCCGTCATAATTCTTTCTGAATAACACTCCTTCAACAAGATGATAGGAGGCTGATTTGAGACGCATATCTCTTCTTTGTTTGGAATTCCAATGTTCTGGTAATATCCCCGACTGTAAGTAATGCACAAGGTCCCTATACCAGGACTCAGGAGCTGTAAACAGAGGGCATACATCCATTACATGCAACTCGGCTTCCTCTTTCCATGATTGTTCTTCGTTGTTTCTACTTCCAGTCATCAATTTACATAGCCCTTGACCTTTCACTATAGTAGCCGGTTTGAATTCAAGGTCGTATTCTTGAAGGGCTGTTACCTAGTTGCCCCTTCTTTCTCCCAACTCTTTCTGAATGAGAAGAGATCTTACCATTGGGTAAGGGACTATTACCTTGGTCCGATTTTTTAATATATAAGGCCTGAAAAGCTTCACTGCCTTAAATACTGCGTAAGCCTGCTTATCAATGGCTGGGTAGTTTAACTCATCCCCTTGAAGCCTAGTGCTCATGAAAGAGATTGGGAATTCATCACCCCCGTCCTCTTTTTGTGTAAGCACGGCTGCCAATGAATCATCGAATGCAAATGTGTACATAATGAAGTCTTTATCAAAGTTTGGACTTTTCAGGGAGGGCGCATGGGAAACATCAATCTTGATTTTGTTAAAAGCAGTCTTTTCAGTTTCAGTCCACTTAAACTGTGCATTCTGCTTGACCATCTGCTGCAGTGGCTTGATAGTATGGGAAAAATCAGGCACAAACCTACACACAAAGTTTATTGTTCCCATGAAGGATTGCATTCCTTTTTTGTTATGGGGCATGGGGATTTGTTCAATGGCCTTGATTCTTTCTGGGTATATAGATATACCTTTCTTTGAAACTATATGCCCCAGTAATTTTCCTTTTGTGACCGCGAATACACACTTCTTAGGATTGAGGGAAATGCCATACTTCCGGCAGCGCTCAAAAATTTGCTTTAGGTGGAACGCGTGCTCCCCTCTTTTCTTTGAAAATATTGTGATATCATCAAGGTAGACCACCACACTTCATCCAATCAGTTCACAGAAATCTATGTCCATAGCTCTCTGAAATGTCGCGCCAGCATTAATCAGTCCAAAAGGAATTCTTCTATATGCGAAAGTTCCCCATTTAGTTCTGAACGTTGTCTTCATTCTATCTTCCTTGGCCACTAACACTTGGTTGTAGCCAGAGAATCCGTCTAACAATGAAAACAATTCAGAACCAGAAACCATCTGTAGCAATTGCTCCATGGGAGGCACCGGATAGTTGTCTTTGTCTAAGGCGCGGTTTAAGTTTCTGAAGTCCACGCACAGTCTAATTTCTCCCAACTTTTTCCTGACCGGCACCAAATTTGACACCCACTATGAATTCCGGACTTTAAAAATAATCCCAGCGTCCATCAATTTTTTCACCTCGCTTTGAATCAGTGGCTCCAACTTGGGGTGCATCTTCCTTAATGGCTGCTGATATGGCTTGAAACCTGCTTTAATAGGGATGATATGATTAATAATGCTGGTGTCGTAGGTCTTCAAATCTGCGTAATTCTAGGCAAAGACATCTTTGTACTTCTTGAACAAACTGACAAACCTATCCCTTTCGGTAGGTGAACAACATTTGCCGAGGTTCACAAACTTAGGATCTGTTTCCGTCCCCAAGTTTATCAGTTCGAACTGCAGGGTTGAGCTGTGCATCTTTACATTAGCGGGTCTTCGGAATTTTTCATTCAAGTCAAACATCTTCTCTAATGTTCTGACTCCTTTAGGGACAAAATTATCAAATTTCATCTCGGCTTGGAGTTTTTCATCATCGATGATCGCTCCTTTGAATACATCCTCATTGGTCAGACATTCTATGATTTGCTGGTCATCATCGAACACCCTCAGATTGGTGATCATATCTGGTATGGAAGGCCTGAAAAGTAATTCAATAGAACATCTGTTATTAGTGGGTACCAACCTGGCAGCTGATGTGGCCAAAAGATCAGCGACCGCGTTTTTCATTCTTGGGATTGAAACAATATTGAATGCATGAAAACATTTAAGCAAATCCCATAACTCACTTTGGTAAGCTTTCAAATGGGGGGAAACACAATGTATTTGATTTATTATTTGCTTTACAACTATTTCTGAATCCCCAAAAACTTTTAAATTACTAACCTTTAGCTCAATTGCTTTCTTGAGTCCCTGCAGCAGTGCTTCATACTCAGCCGTATTGTTAGTACACTCAAACTCTAATCTACAGGATAGGAAATGTTTATTTTTTTGTGGATCAATGAGGACGTAGCCGGCCCCTGACCCTTCTAATGTTTTAGATCCATCAAAAAATAAATTCCAAAAAAACGGTATCTACTGAAAAAGTATCTACTTCTACTGCTAAATCTACTATTTTACAATCAAACTCATCAGCCTGCGAGAAACGAAGGAGTCCAGGCTGGGTGTCAGATATGTCACTGGCCTCTTCCACTTGATAGTTCCCTGGTTCTAGTTCGAGAAAGTAGTTTCCCAACACAGGTTCGACTGGTATATTCTTCTCATCCAGCTGGGTAACATTGTACTTCATGTGAGGCTCCCTCAAAACCTTAATCTGATTGGGGCTTCCTTTGTACGGCAACCACAAGTGTGACCAATCTGAGGCGAAATATCCATTCAATTTAGCTGACCAATGTCTACTCAGGACCAGGCCATAAGCATCTGGTATATCAGCCACCACGATGTTGATAACTTGGCATACTTTGTCTTTTGATGCCAGACGAATTAGAACGTCCTCCATTTCACCAATTACCTTAACATCTGTCCTATCCAATTGCACCACCCTCCACGTGGTTGGCTTAAACTTCCCATTGATCGTCTTACATACTGATATGGGCATGACATTAATTGACGCCCCTGATTCTACTAGAGAATTGTGCACGTTATGATTAAAAATTTCAAATGTCAGGAGGAAGGGTGGCTGTTTAGTTTTAGACTTACCTCCAGTGCTAGCTTCTCTGATTTCTTCTTCGTCCAGAGGTTGATTGTCAGTGGACCGCTCCTCTTCTGATGTTTCCAGCGCTTTCAACAACTTTTCCTTTTGTTGAGGTAGTTTGCACATCTCAAACAGCGGGATGTTTTCCTTTATCTTTTTTAAATCTTCAACAACATCATATTCTATTTGTTGTTTAATGGACTGAGATTTATCAACATTCACCTTTTCTTTGTTTAGTTCAGGCAGCGTTCTTTTCTGCTTAGGATCTTGGCTGGTAATAGTGAATTCCGGAGTCTTATTCGCCATGGATTTATCTTGAAATTTCTTCTTGATATTTCTTTGCAGCCTTTTGATCTTTGGGAGTAAAAGACTGTCATTACTAACAGTCCCTTGACTTCTAGTTGTCACGTTAGCCTCCCTGATATCTTTGTGTTTTTTAGTTATATCTTCTTCTGCATCGAGTAAGGAGACAGAACTCCAAAATGCCATAGTCTCTTCTTCCTGTTCCTTTGTAGAAGTAGAAGCAGCATTTTCTTTCTTTTCATCATCATCTTCTTCCATTAGTCTCGAATCCAACATCTGATTCATAACTAACGTCATTGAATTTATCCATTGTGTACAGTTCCTTTCGGAGTGAGGCTGCTGGTGAAAGGTACAGAAATTTTCCATCCCTATCTATGTCAGATTCATAGATGCAGTATTGTGAGGAGGAGTCTGGGACTGATTGTTTTCCTCCCTTTTCTTATAATAAGGCCTATAGAACTTCTGTGTTTCCTTCTCTTTTTCCAAGTCTATGATCTTATTAGACAGCTTTTGCATCATTTTGGCCATACTCTCATAATCTGGTGCTTTCTCCTCTTTAGGCTTAGTGAACAGTAAAGTTTTCCTTCTCTCTCCTCTTTCTCCTGATTGTTCAGGATAGTCTTCGATACTTTCTCTTTCCGCTTCCACCACTTCTACTTCTTCATAGGTTTCTGTCAGAGTAGGCTTGGCCCTACCTTTTGTAAACATGGCCAGATCAGGACCCAAAGCTGAAGTATAGTACTCAATTAGTACTTTGTCTGAAGGCTTGTCTATTTCAGAAAAGTTCTTAAGATATGCAACGAACCTTTGTGTGAAACTTTGCACTTTCTCCTTTTTCTCTTTATTTAGTGCACATAATCCTTTCATAAGGGCTGTGTGAGTCTTTTGAATTGCATACTTACTCTTGAAAATTCTCTCGAAAGTATCCCAATCACGGATAGAATTAGCAGGCAACCCAAAGTACCAAGATGTAGCAGCTCCTTTGAGGGTATGCGGGAAAAGTCTACACACTACATATTCATGTTCCCTGGCCCTCAGACCTTCTATTGCCAAGTAGAAACTTTGTAGGTGATCGTCCACTAGGATCTTCTCATTGGGGTCAAATTTAGGCAGTAACTTCTCGAAGGCTTGAGGTAGGTCATGCAAAGGGGGAGTCAGGTTTAGGGGTGACCTGGCTTTCCATGCAGGTGGTGGATTAGGTGGATTGGGAGGAGGTTGGTTGGCGTTAACACTGGCCATGAGTTGAGGTGGAGAGTGCAGAGGGGAACCAATAGGAGTGTGAGGAGGTGAACCAATAGGGGTGTGAACAGGAGAACTGTAAGGGGTGTCTGGGCCTACTTGGTTCAAAGGCAATTCAACTTCCTGTAAGGAGGTTTCCACAAGTTCTTCCCAGTCTCCAACCAACACTAAATATTCTACTATAGGACGGTCTTTCTTCTTGTATTCTCTTCTAGGCAAGTCAGGGATAATTGGAAACCCTCCAAGCTTCTTTACGTATGCCCGGGTGTGTCTTCTTAGGTCGTTAACTACTTCGTTACCAACAGCATATAGATGTTCTCTATTTTCTTCTTCCAGAATTGGATTAAGCGGTCCACTACTTTCTGAACTGTAACCAATGGAATAATCTCGGGAAAATGGGTTTCCCCGGCCAGCCATGCACTGGCGACACTCCTTCTAGCACCAAAACTGTTGGGGCCTGTAAATTCGCAAGAGGCAACAGTAAGGGATTCTCCCCAATCAACGTTCCCAACTAGCCCGTTGACTGTTTGGAATAGGGATTCCGTCCGGTTTGCGGTCCGGCTACCGTAGGTCAAGAAACAAAATGAAGGCTTTACCGGTTGCGGCTTGGCCCACTGAGTTTTTGTATTTTGACTTTAAGAAATGAGATGCAAGTGCCTAACTAAATGCAGAGCGATCAAGATGCAGGGAGCGGTCACAATGTGATGCGCAGGTTCTTACCTATCGTCTTATGCTCGCAAGCAGCCAAATCAGATACAATAAGAAATAAACTGACTATCTAATCTATCCCTAGGGAGGAAGGTTATCATTTTGGGTGAGCAATACATCTTACACATGCATTATGAAGAATCACAGATAGCTGATATTTCTTTCAAGACACATGAACACTTACAGATATTTAAATAACCAGATAGCCAATCATTTTATAACAACAATAGTTGCTCACAGTGAAATCAATATCCCAGAAACTACTGAAGAACATTCAACAAGAACATAGGTTCATAACATCAAATACTCTTACAGTAAACGAAACAAAGCTGAAAAAGAAATAGTTCCTCTTCAACATTATTCATTGCGTTGCATTGAATACATTCCACTTTTCACTCTCTCCAACAAGCAAAAATTGCAGTTTCCTTTGCAAAATGAAGTAGTTCCTCTTACAAGCAAACATTTACAAAATTTTCTAGGGGGAAAAAGCCCTTCCTTCTTCCCACTTTCGAATATTTAAACTACAACTACTGAGTGCTTCGTTTTCCTCCCCAGACGCATGGTCTTTCAGTTTCTTCAACGCTTCATATTCCGATCTTTTGTCAGTAGGTGATCATGAAATACTTGGTAACTGATCTATTTCTGGGATCATGCCTTTACAGCTTCGGACTTTATTCTCCATTTGCCTTGTTTCAGTCAGAACTCCACCAAGCAGGTTAGTCTTTCTTCTTATCGCCGTGGATTGACCGGTCTCCTTGAAATTGCCTGCAGTCAATTCACGAGCATGGTTCAACAAGAAATGTTATCAATTAACCACCATATTACAAGGAAATGGTCGGGTGCACCACATACGGGCCTGGAAAAATAACCTATGGTCACCGACAGAAAAAAAAATCAAGTCGGTAGTCAGAAGGAAGTGAGCTCGAGGGCCAGGAGGATCTTCCAGCCGCAACGTCGGACGAGGCTTAAGTTGCAGCCAAGCGAAACGCCGGTGGGATATGCCATAAATCGGACGTCGGACGGTTCTTTTAGTTTTGGAAACTAGGAGACTCTAGGAGCCGCAACGACGGAGGAGGAAAGCTAGAGGATACGCGGGGCGGACGGGACAACTTAGTCGGACGTAGGAAGACACTCAGATCAGGAGCGGAAGAGATCTCCTAGCCACAACGGCGGAGGAGGAGAGGCTACGGGCAAGCGATCGAAGGATAAAATGAATCGAGCATCGGATGGGTTCAGACTTCAGACGGAGAAAAGATATTGGAGCCGCAACGGCGGAGAGGATGAGACTTTGCAACTTCCGATCCAACAGCAAAATGAGGCCTGATTACGAGAAAACTCAAGGATTTGAGCAGCGTTAACAATCAAAATCATTTTCTTCGCAAGGGCTTCCCTGAAGAACAAAATGTTACTTCTTCATGGCCAGAAATCCACGACTTAACTGAAATTGAACATGGCAATGAATAAACCTGATGGCATCCAATCTTCAAAGTAAAATGAAAATAAGATATGCCCGAGAGGCTCAAGCATTTTAACGACCCAACCGGACAAAATGATGAGGAGGGGCCCAGAATTTAAATAAGAATAAATTTGGGGAGGACAGTTGCGGCAGCAACAGGTTGATGATGTGGATGCTCCTCAAAAGGGGGAGTAAGCTGATGATGTTGCAGCAGGATTGGATTATCCTTGGACATTAGTCCTAAAGTAATCCATACAATTTTGTGTCTATGAAGTGATAGGATTGCTTCATCCTTTGAATTATGTCCTAAAGTGAGAGGGATTGACCATCATGTAAGTAGCTCAATATTGCATCATCCTTGGAATTATGTACTAAAGCGAGATGGATTAACCATCCCGTAAGTGGCTCAAGATTACATCATCCTTAGATTTATGTCCTAAAGTGATAAGGATTGACCATCTCATAAGTGGCTTAGGATTGCATCATCCTTGGAATTATGTCCTAAAGTGAGAGGGATTGACCATCCCATAAGTGGATCAAGATTGCATCATCCTTGGACTTATGTCCTAAAGTGAGAGGAATTGACCATCCCATGAGTGGCTCAATATTGAATCATCCTTGGACTTATGTTCTAAAGTGAGAGGGATTGACCATCCCCTAAGTGGGTCAGGATTGCATCGTCCTTGGACCTCGGTCCAAAAGTGATTGGGATTGATCATCATATAATTGGATCATGTGTGGTGCATGTTTTTATACTTATGATGATGTTATCCATCAAAAGATCAAGTACATATGCAAACAATGAAAGTATTGACTAAAAGGTCAAGTATGGTTGCAAATATCAACGGGGATCAAGTGATCGAGTACTGCAAAGGATTGAGTGATTTAGTGCTAAAAGGGATCGAGTGATTGAGTGCTAAGAAACATTGAGTGATCAATTTTTGCAAAGGATCGAGTGATCGAGTGCTTTATAGAATTGACTGATCGAGTGCTGCAGAAGATAAATATAAAAGATGAAGGACTCAAGGGACCAATCCAAAGACATTTAATTAAATTTCCTCTTAAAACCATAGGGAATAATTAGCTAATATAATGGTCCATATGTCACCAAAATGGGGACATGATAGTCCTCCCATCCCAAAACTTTCTTCTCCTCAAGCAATGGAAAATATGAATGGTGAAACATTTGGACTATTTTCCACAAAATTCAAGTTTTTGCATACACCATTTGGAATTCATCCCCTTAATAGGATCCTCCTTTAGTATTATTTCACTTGTCAATCCTTCACCAGTAACTCCTAGATGACCCCTTTTTAAAATAATCCATGGCTAATTGTGTTGCATGGTTTGGATTGAGCTATGAACAAAACATGCATAATGGCCAAACTCTTGTTGAATCACTTAGGACAGAAATTATCATGCTTTGGTAGAATTCTATTCCTATTAACAAGAGGATATGTGTTATACAAAAGGTGTGACATCCCCAAAAATTCATAAAAAATTTAAATTTTTCTATATGATGATAAATGCTAACTCATAGCTAGAATGCTAGTCTAATGATTAAATTTTAGTCTAGTTAACAAAAAGTTTATAAAGACTGAACATAGAAAGAATAACTTAGTTATTATTAATGCTTGGTTAATTGTAACTAAAAGCTATAGAATTATACTTACTAACTTGTAAGTCACATGCCACCAACCTTATTCAATCTAACTTGTAAGTCACATGCCACCAAACTTGTAAGAATGTGTATGATGCTGATGATTGTTTTCTTTTCTTACTAAAGGGGCTTGAGGTTAGCCCGAGGCTTACTTAGATTTTTCAAAGCTAACATAGATTTGATGCTTCTACAAGACTCACAGGTAAAATTTATTTCCAGGTTTACGATGTGAGAAATTAAAAACTCGGAAGACTAAGTGAGTAAGTTAGGAAAGATTCTTAACTCCATTTAATGTCTAGATCACTGAATTGCAAGAAATCCTAGGTCTTTCACAAAGACTATTTATACCTAGGTTGCAATATAAGTGGGTAGAAAGATGATTTGTTCTAGAAACTAATTTATATGTTTGATTGTTTACAATTACAAAAAATACATTTTCATTGTTGTAGTACTAGGAGTTGACTACATTCTCAATAATTTAAATGATTTATGGTATAATTGTCATAATATTATTCTAATGATTTAGTACTAGGAGGTTAATTACATTCTTAATGTTTTAAACATATGACTTAAACCATGTTAATCCTATAATTTTCCTAATAATAAGAATTAACATTATCATTATAGCACTAGAGCTAAATACAAGAAATGGAAACCATAGACATGCAGTTGATACATAAAACTAGAACTGCAACCTATCTAAAAACTTTAAAATGCATAAAATCATAACTATCAACTAGTTCTAAGCTTTAACATGCATACAAAAATTATTTTATTTATAATACAATGTAATAGTATTACTTAACATAATTTTGCAGGGTTTAATGTGCAATTTTTAAAAATATAATGAAACCCCAAAGTATTTCTATGGTAGTGGAGTCCATGCTGGGATTGCTTGTTGGAAATAGGGTTTTGGAATTAAACCCTAAGAAAAGGGAATTCAAAGCCTTACCCTAACTCTCGTTGAGTTTCATTTGGAGTTTTTTTTTTTGGAAAGGCCAAAATAGGCCGACAGGCCCTTGCCCTTCTCGATGTCTACAACACCTGTCATGTTTAATTGCCCATGGCCTTAGAAGGTTATAAAGTTCTCATTCTATGACACAACCGTTTCCTTTGGGCTCGTCATTAAAGACATTGTATCTTCTTGTATTGGCGAGGCGTTTAGCAGGTTTTCTGTTAGGCTCTTCGCCATTAACGCTTTCTTGAGCTCGGTCGTTGTCCTTGCAGGCTTAAAACTACAACTTGGTGAGTCATACAAATCCACTCAGCACTTTCGTTTCTTTACTTATAAATATCTATATCAAGCAATAAACTAATAACTCGAATTGTTTGATTGTTTGATGATAGGTGAAAAATACTTGGAAAATATCCAGTCAAAACAGTGAAGGTGATTCCTTTAAACCTGAAGGCTATGAGCGCGAAACAGTTTCGGGTAAGCCTTGGTTCCATCCATGAGGCGCCCTTCGTTGTTGCTTTTTTGCGGTGATACCATAGGTTCATGTGGAATCTTGTTGTGTTAATTGTTTTAGTTATGGAGGTCGTGAGGCCATCCTTGGTGATCACCCATCGGGTTTCTCAATGGCTACAACTCTTGTAATGTCGATTTAGGGAAAAATGTCACTTTCTAGGGTTTTTGTTTTGTAAAGTTTAGATACTGTAAAAAAAATGTGTGGATTTCCTCGGCCTTTTCCCATCCATTACACTCTTTCATGGCTATGAATATATCTTAAGGTATTTTGGTTTTAAGCATTGAACCATTTGGCAACTGTATTGTTTAATTTTTGGAAATTTCAAAGACTCTATTTATATATATCTTATTTTTCAGTTCCATAGCTATGGCCCTAGTGTATATATTGGTTACCATTGCTTTTCTTTCGGGAATTCGATTGCATTGAGTTGTTAAGATTTTGTATAGAATTTTATGTTATAAAAATACTTGGTTGGAATTTTGTTTATGGCTATGACAGTAATTAGTTATAAGTTAATCAATGGTTGCGAATTTGAATAATCCATTTTGTAAGTTTTGGTTATAGTAATGCCATTCATTAAATGCGGTACTGCAATTTATTAACCTAAGATTTTGTTTTAACTAAGTAGTTTTGATTATTAGGTTATCATTCAATTTTTGGTATAGATAATAGTTATAAAAGTAAAAGTCTTCCTTTTTAATGGAAGAGATGGAATTTAATCTTTGACTTAATCAACTATTAGACAAATATTCAAGATTTATGATTTGTTCCACGTATGAAGTTTACAATTGTCTTATTTTCAATTATTTGCTAGCTGTGGAAACTTATTTTCTCTTAACTAGGTTCTGAAACTTGATAAGAAGGTTTAAATGCAAGGGTAGGATTTTAGCAGAATATTTTGCAATATTATTACTAATATTAGAGTTATAATGATAGTTACACCTAGGTTTACTAATTACTTGTTTTATATACTTATAATACAATAGGTAATAAAATTTTAGTCTAATGATTGTTCATTAAGATCTTAGTTTGTTGAGGTTAACAAGAAACAGGTTGGGGATTAACTGTGCATTTTTTTCTTAGAATATAACTAGAATACTTGTTTATGATTTAGGTAATAAAATATTAAAATAAATAATTGGTTTTCTTTTCTAAGTGTACATAATTTAATTGTATTATAGTAATATTTATTTTATTACAATACACATAGTTTATTGTCTGTGTGTCAATAGTTTTACTATAATAGACTCTCTATAGTATTCTTCATAGGTTTATGTATAAAATTTTAAGTCATGGAAAATTATTTATTATTGAAAATTAAAAGTAACAGCTTCCAAAGTTAAACAGTTACTTGAACTTTTTCTGGAAAAGAAAAGATTAGTGAAATAATTTCTAAGTAATTTTTCAATTCGATAACATTTTTTTGATTCTTTTATCCACGCATACTCATTTCTATTTACCTCTAATCAGACCTTCTGTAGTAGATTACTTCAGCTTATGATGAGTGGAAAAATACTGAAAGGAAATTTTACCCAGTTTTACTATAATAGACTCTCTATAGTATTCTTCAAAGGTTCATGTATAAAATTTTAAGTCTTGGAAAAGAAATTATTATGGAAAATTAAAAGTAACAGCTTCCAAAGTTAAACAGTTACTTGAACTTTTTCTGGAAAAAGAAAATATTAGTGAAATAATTTCGAAGTAATTTTTCAATTTGATAACAGTTTTCTGATTCTTTTATCCACACATACTCATTTCTATTTTCCTCTAATCAAACCTTGTGTACTAGAGTACTTCATCTTATGATGAGTGTAAAAATACAGAAAGGAAATTTTACCCATCATTCCATCATTTCTAATTCTAGGTTCATTTATTTTGTTAAACATATACAAGTAAACTTCCTAAATAAAATGAAGACTTAAACAGTCTAATTGTAGATGCATAGTATCTAAGGAATAATAGTAAAAACTAATAATGAATACTTTCATTCCAGAAAATTGCTTGTATAAGGATAAATAAGATAACACAATGAAACATGACAATTTGTAGAAGAGATAAACATCCCGAGGATCCCGTTCCATGCAACCTTTTCTTGAAGATAGCTCAACTGCTTGTCTTACAAACCCCAAGCTTGTCCACTGATCCACCAGGATGAAAGCCATGTGTGAAGAAATGGGATGAAAAACCCTTGTAACTCCATATAAATACTTAACGATAGTGATTTTGTCCTCAGCAGTAAAGAACTCAGCTAACAAGCTACACTAGTTCTCAAAACAGTCTTAATCACTCAATCCACTTATGCCTTTCCCTTCATCGAATATCTTGTGCATCTTTCTCAATTTTAGAAATTTCACAAGTAATGATTGAACAAACTCCTCCTGAATTTGATGGATAGATATATGCATTCCTAGGTCTTTTGGTCAGTTTTTCAATTAATGAGCCACCTGCTCTGTTCCACTTTCTTGAGGAACATGACCACAAAATAAGGGAATCCCCCCCCTACAACAACTAGAACTGGTTGAGGATGTTTCCATGTGTCATTTTTCACTAACCTAAGTATATTCCTCCTAGTGGGTCAGTGGACACTCATTCAACATCCTCCATAGGCTATTTGTCTCATGTTTTATTTGTTAAATAGTAAAATATTCAACATTATAATCATCCTTGACCCCACTTGGTCAATAGTCACAAACTTTACAATAAAAGTAAAATATAATGTTTTCTTAAACATAAAATGTTATTAAAATTGGGGTACGTGAAATACACCCCCCTTTAAATCCAACATCGTCCTCGATGTTGCTTTATTCATCATCCCCAAAGCTTCACTGGAACAAAATTGGATATGCCTCCCACATATATGACTCTCCAATTCCCAGGTTTCTTCTTCTGGACTAAGGTGCTTCCATTGCACTTTCACTTGTCCAATGGTACAATTCCAAAGTAGGATTTCCCTTTTGTCAAGGGTACAGTACAATTCCACCAGAAAATATCCTTCGGGCTCCACCTGCACATCATTTCAATTTATCACATGAGTAGCACCATGTACATATATTTTTAAAATATAAATGTGAAAAAAATTATGATCTTTAAGATTTGGTGGTAAGGCCAATTTGTATGTCATCGGTCCATCTCTGGAAAATATTTCGAAAGGACCACAGTACCTAGGTACTAGCTTAGCACAACTCCATAATTTTAAGAAACTTTTTTTAGGTTCTACCTTAATGAAAACATGTTTTTCCACCTGGAACTCTTTATTTGCTTGTTTAAGATCTTCTTGACTCTTTTATGTTTCTTGTACAACCTTTAAATTGCCTTTCGCCTGCTTCATGGTTGATTCCATTTCCTTTAATAACTCAGGTCATAGTATTAGTCTATCAATGAGGTTATTCCATGAGATGGTAGTATTGCATTTTTTGCCGTACAGAATTTCAAATGGGTTGAATTTTGATGAAGCCTGGTAATGGTTGTTGTATTGAAACTCAACCAAGTGTAAGTAGTCCTCACATTTACTTGGCTATTCTCTAACATACATCCTTAAGATATATTCCAAAATATGATTACTCTTTCAGTATGTCCATGTGTCTGTGGATGAAAAGATGTACTGAAATTTAAAGTAGTATTTAGACCTTTTAAATAAGCATTTCAAGAAATTTCCCATGAATTTAGAGTCCCTGTCAGAAATTATAACTTTTGGTATTCCATGCAAACAAAAAATTTGTTTCATAAATATTTCAGCAATATTATCATCCTTATGAGTGCTATTTACTGGTGTAAAATGGGTTTCCTTAGTGATTTTATTAACAACTACCATTATAGAATCATTTTCGTTTTGATTTCTAGGAAAACCTGTAATGAATTCAATGCTGATTATTTCCCATTTCCAGCTAGGAATTGGTAATGGTTGCAATAAACCGACTGTATGCTGATGTTCAGTCTTAACATGTTGACATTCAAAATATCTAGTGACATATTTTTCCAATTCATTCCTCGAATTTGGCCAAAATAATCTGTGTAACATAGTTATTGTGTTTTGATAGCTAGCATATCCAGAATAAGGACTCTTATCTATTTCATTTAAGATTAGCAACTTAAATTTAGGTATGTTAGGTACATACAATCTATTTTTATAGAGTATTAACCCCTTTTCATTTAGATTGTAACTTGTACTTAAACTTTCAGCTACATTTTCTACTACTTTAGCCTGTAATTTTTGGTAATTTTCATCCAATACTAATCCTTCAAGCTGATCTTCTAAATCTATTTTGTAACTAATAATTCCTTCCATAAATTTAATCTTACATTTTTGCTTAAATCATCAGCTACTTTATTTTCCTTCTCATTGATATGTTGGATCTCAAAATCATATTCAGTACGGAAAGCTAGCCACCTATCTTGCCCTCCATTTAAATGTGGTTGATCCAACATATACTTTAAACCCTTATTATCCATCATTAAAGTAAATTTTCTCCTGATCAAGTGATGGCACCACATATTTAATGCATGTATCATGATAGCCAATTCTAGATCGTAAGTAGTGTAATTTTTCTCATGAATTTTAAGCTTTCTGGACTCATACGCTCTTACGTGTCCTTCTTGAGTTAAGACCCCACCAAGGCCATCTTTTCATGCATCAGTGCATACAATAAAGTCCTTGTTAGGATCCATAATTCTTTAAATAGGTGCAATAGTTAACAAGTCTTTTAATTTCTTAAAACTCTCTTCACATTTTTTATCCCATACAAACTTATTTCCTTTCTTCTATAGATATGTTATATGATTCACGATCCTTAGGAAACCCTCAATCAGGGATATTTTTAGGGGAGAAATTTATCCCATGGGATATTTTTAGGGGTTTTTCTTTAAAAAAATATTCGCCATTTTCCATTTTTTGAAGCCCTAAGTCACCGAATTTGACGAGGTAGACTTTTTTAACCTAAAAATCACGAAATTATTATATAAACAATATAAAATGCTTGGAAATTAAAATATTTTTAAAAAAATATTGCCAAACATTTTATAGTTAGTGTTTTAAGAATTGGTAAGATTCTCCAACATTTATACACTTTTAAATAAGTATGGTTCCTTAAGATCATACCTACCCTCAATGAACCTTTGATAATACCCGTTGATCCCCATGAATAACCTACATCAGTCACATATTTTGGCACAAACCATTCATTAATTTCTTTTATCTTATCTAGGTTAACCGAGATCCCATCTTTAGTTATTACGTGACCCAAGTATTGTAAATTTTATATTTGAAAAAGTCGCATTTACAAAACTTGGCATAAATTTGATGTTCCCTTAACATTTGTAAAATGAGTTTTAAATGTTCTTCATGCTCTCTTTAGCCTTAAAATAGATTAAATTATAATCAATAAAAACTACTACAAACTTATCTAGGTATTTATGTAATACGTTGTTCACTAAACACATGAAGACTATTATGGCGTTAGTTAGCCAAAATGGTATGACAATGAACTCATAGTGACGATATCAGGTCCTAAAATCCGTCTTGAAAATATCTTCATCCTTAATCCAGACTTGATGATAACTCGATCTTAAGTCAATTTTTGAAAATACTGTTGCTCCGCACAACTGATCGAATAGATTGTCTATGCGGGGAAATGACTATATATTTTAATTCTCATCTTATTAAGTTGATGGTAGTCAATGCATAAGCGTAGAGTACCGTCCTTCTTTTTCCTGAAAATGACCGGTGCTCCCCAAGGAGACACACATGGTCTTATATACGTTTTATCTATCAGTTCCTTTAACTACCATTTTGGTTCATTAAGCTCTAGGATGCTCATTCGGTAAGGATATTTTGAGTTAGCCATCGCACTAGTTACCAGCTCAATTGTGAAGTCTAGCTCTCTTTTCGAAGGCAATCTCAGAATTTCCTCCAGAAATACATCCAAATAACCTCTCAAAGTTTGTATATCTTCTAATTTTAATTTTTCCTCTTTATTAATGTGTTCTTCATCAGTTATAGTTATAGAAAAATATTTACATCCCTTCTGAACAACCCTTTTTAGTTTTAAGGTAGAGATCTGTCTGATTGTTTTTTTCCTAGGGATTCCTTTTACTATTATTGTTTCTCCTTCGTTATTTAAACAAGTAAAGGTTTTATCAAAAAAATTTAACACTAGTAGATGTTGTTCTAACCAATCCATTCCAATTAATACATTATAGGAGCTTAAAATAAGTACATTCAACTTTACAAAAGTTTCAAACTAATTCATAAATAATGTACAGTCTTTCACAAAATCAATTACTTGTCTTTCTTCTCCTATAGCTAACTGAATCAGCCATGACCTTGAAAATTCCTCTACTGGTAGTTTACTTTTCTCTATTAAACTAGGAGAGACATACCTCGGGATATCCCCTGGGTCAATTAAAATAGAAATGGGTTTATGGTTCATCATACCTTCTGCTTCCATCATGGAAGTATGATATTCATCTTGTCTATTTTCTAGCACTGCATTGATTCTGGGCATCCCTCTCGCTAAATCACCAACCATTGTTTCTTCCTGCACAACATGAATGTTGTTGACAGCCTTCTTTCTGTTAGGATAGACTGATGCATACTGAGGTCCCTAGAATTCCCAACATTTTACTTGTTCCTTAAGTTCGTTATTTTTAACATAGTTGCTGTGATTATTTGTAAATTCTTTATTTCTCGTGAAAGTAGGGTTTTGCTCTGAGTTACTTTTTAAATTATTTCCTTGAAATATTTTGCTAGGAAAATTGTGTGATTTATTATGCCCAAATTTCCTATTAGGTGTGAAAGCTTTCTTTTTTTGCTCAAAATTATTAGTCCCTTTTGTTTTCTACTTTTCCATGTTCTCCCTTTTTTGGTTCTTCTCATAGCAGAAATTTTCCTTTTGCATGCCCTCTTCAAGGGTTTTTGGATTATCCTACTAAATTATGTCCTTAATATGAAAAGGTAAACAACTCAGAAACCGCTATACCTTGGGTTTTTCCTCAGCAATATAATGCACATAATGCATTAATCTTAAAAATTTACTATTGAACTCCTTCATACTCATGGTTCCCAACCTTAGGTCATAAAATTCTTTAGCTCATTCCTTGTAATATTTCTCCGACATAATGTTTTTTTAAAGTACTTTTTAAAAGTGCTTCAATTTATATTCTTCTCTTTTATTCCTCTTACTCATTTATATCTTGCCACTGGATGTCTTCTTTTTCAGTTAAGTTATATATTTCCATCCTCGCTTTTAACTAATTAGAAAGTACATTTTCATTTCAAAATTCCGTGCTTCAACTTCCTCTCCTTTTTCTTTTTCTCCATTAAAATTTGGTGGTTTAATATTTTTGAACTCACCATAAATCTCTTCATAGGGCTTGTACTTCTTCTTTCTAGAACGATAATTACTCTCACTACTATCACTAGAGTACTGGTGTTTCTTTTGGTGTGAATTACCATTAATTTCAGAATAAGAGCGGCTTTTAATTTTAGAGTACTTTCATCTTTTACCCTTATGTTGGTAGAACGTATTGTCAAATTCTATATGTTTATTCTTTTCTTCATTAAAAAAAAATTCCAACAGTATTTGATTCAGCGCTTCTTGAGCTCTTAGGATTCTCTCATTTTCTTTTTTAAGAGTCTCCATTTAAATTTTTAAATCCTTAACTATTTGCAGTAATTGAGATGAATAATTAGTTATATCTTCTTTAATGGGTTCTTTTATAGAATTAATTTTTTCATTTAGTGGGGACCTCCCTTCAGCATACACTTTGAGTCGTTCCATACCTGCAATTCTGATTCAAAAATATTTTGTACACAACATTTAACATCATACATCAGTATCCATACTTTTTATTTACTTTTTTGGTTTACGTGCGATGAGCCACTTCGGGCCTACTGTCTGAACGTGTGCTCTCATAGCATATGTGACATCCACAAAAATTCATAAAAAAATAATTTTTTTCTATATGATGATAAATGCTAAATCATAGCGAGAACGCTAGTTTAATGATTAACTTTTAGTCTAGTTAACACATAGTTTATAAATATTGAACATAAAAATAAAAACTTAGTTATAAAAAATGCTTGGTTAACTGTAACTAAAAGCTACAGAATTATACTTACTAACTTGTAAGTCACATGCCACTAACCTTATTCAATCTATTATTGATTTTCAGTCTTGAATAAAACTATTTATCAAAAGTTAACGAGTTAAAAATTATTAAATTCAGCTCATTATTTTTTTTGTGAGAATGTGTATGATTCTTATAGTTGTTTTATTTTCTTACTGAAGGGGCTTGAGGTTAGCCCGAGGATTACATACCTTTTTCAAAGCTACCTCATATTTGATGCTTGTACAGAACTCACAGGTAAAAGTTATTTCCAGGTTTATGATGTGAGAAATTAAAAACTCGGAAGACTAAGTGAGAAATTTTGGAAAGATTCTTCAATCCATTTAATGTCTAGATCACTCAAGTGTAAGAAATCCTCGGTCTGTCACAAAGACTATTTCTACCTAGGTGGCAATCTAAGTGGGTAGCAAGATTATTTTTTCTAGAAACTAACTTATATGTTTGATCGTTTACAATTACCCAAAATATGTTGTAATTGTTGTAGTACTAGGAGTTGACTACATTCTCAATAATTTAAATGATTTATGGTATCATTTGTCGTAATATGATTATAATGATTTAGTATGAGGAGCTTAATTACATTCTTAATTTTTTAAACATATGACTTAAACCATGTTAATCCTATAATTTTCCTAATTATAAGAATTAACATTATTATTATAGCACTCGAACTAAATACAAGAAATGGAAACCCTAGACATGTAGTTGATACATAAAAATACAACTACAACATACCTCTAAACTTTACAATCCATATCATCATAACTATCGACTAGCTCTAAGATTTAACATGCATACAAAACTTAGTTTATTTCTATTACAATCTAATAGTAGGACTTAACATAATTTTGCAGGGTTTAACGTGCAAGTTTTAAAACTATAACGAAAACCCAAAGAATTTCTATGGTAATGGAGTCCACGTGGGGTTTCTCATTGGAAATAGGGTTTTGGCATTAAACCCTAAGAAAAGTGCATTCAAATCCTTACCCTAACTCCCACTGAGTTTCATTTTTTTTTTGTTTTTGGAAAGGCCAAAACATGCAAACAGACCCTCGCCCTTCTCAGTCTTTGCAAAACTTATCATGTTTAATTGCTTGTGGCCTTAGCAGGTTATGACGTTCTGGTTCTATACCAAAACCATTTACTTTGAGCTCATCGTTAAAGACATGGTATATTCTTGTATTTTGATGGTTTTGAGCAGGTTTTATGTTGGGCTCTTCACCATTAATGCTTTCTTGAGCTCGACCATGGTACTTGCAGGATTAAAACTACAACTTGGTGAGTCATACAAATCCTCTCAGCACTTTCGTTTCTTTACTTGTAAATATCTATATCAAGCAATAAACTAATAAATCGATCTCTTCGATTTTTTGATCATAGGTGAAAAATACTTGGAAAATATACAGTAAAAAATTTGAAGGCGATTCCTTTAAAGCTGAAGGGTATGAGCATAAATGGGTTTCAGGTAAGCCTCAGTTCAAACCCTGAGGTGCCCTTCATCGCTGGTGTTTTTTTGGTGATACCATAGGTTCCTGTAGAATATTGTTGTGTTTATTGGTTTAGTTACGGAGACCGTGAGGCCATCCTTGGCGATCACACATAGGGTTTCTTAGTGGCTATGACTCTTGTAATGTCTATTTAGGGAAAAAAAGTTATTGTCCAGGGTTTTTGTTTTGTAAAATGTTTTAATACTGTAAAAAAAATGTGTGGAGTTTCCTTTGTCTTTTCCCAACCGCTGCACT
>LPNX010741143.1:102911-134307 GCA_001517045.1 Pseudotsuga menziesii | reverse complement strand
ATATATATATA
The DNA here is from genome assembly GCA_001517045.1 of Pseudotsuga menziesii. Classification (NCBI taxonomy): domain Eukaryota; kingdom Viridiplantae; phylum Streptophyta; class Pinopsida; order Pinales; family Pinaceae; genus Pseudotsuga; species Pseudotsuga menziesii. Next base: position 134,296 of record LPNX010741143.1, on the reverse strand, counting down.
TATCTTGTTTCTAAGTGCCATAGCTACGCTCATACTATATATATTGGTTATCGTTGCTTTTCTTTTGTGAATTAGATTACATTGGCTCCGTAAGATTTTGTAAAGAATTTTTTGTTATAAAAATACTTGGTTGCAATTTGGTTCATTGCCATGATAGTAATTAGTTATAATTTAATATATGGTTACGGATATAAATAATCCATTTCAGAAATTTTTGTTATTGTAATGCCATTTATTAAATGTGGTACTGCAATTGATTAACCTAAGGTTTTGTTTTAACTAAGTAGTTTTGATTAATAGGTTATCATTTGATTTTTGGTATAAATAACAGTTAGAAAAGTAAAAATTTTCATTTTTAATGGAAGAGATAGAATTTAATATTTTCTTAATCAGTTGACAGACATGTTATGATTTGTTCATCATCTAAAGTTTCCAGTTGTCTGATTTTCAATTATTCGCTAGCCGTAGAAACTTGTTTTCTCCGAACTAGGTTCTGAAACTTGATAAGAAGGTTTAAATGCAAGGGTAGGGTTTTAGCAAAATATTTTGCAATATTATTAGTAATATCAGAGTTATAATTATAGTTACAGCTAGGTTTACTAATTACTTGTGTTATATACTTATAATACCATAGGTAATAAAATTTTAGTCTAATGACTGTTCATTAAGATATTACTATGTTGAGGTTAAAAAGAAATAGTTTGGGGCTTAACTATGCATTTTTTCTTATAATATTACTAGAATACTTGTTTATGATTTAGGAAATAAAATATTAAAATAAATAATTAGTTTTCTTTGCTAAGTGTAAATAATTTAATTGTATTACAGTAATATTTATTTTATTATAATACAAAAAGTTTATTGTGTGTGTGTCAATAGTTTTACTATAATAGACTCTCTATAGTATTCTTCATCGGTTTATGTATAAAGTTTTAAGTATTGGAAAATGAATTATTATGGAAAATTAGAAGTAAAAGCTTCCAAAGTTAAACAGTTACTAGAACTATTTCTAGAAAAAGAAAATATTTGTGAAATCATTTCTAAGTAATTTTCCAATTCGATAACAGTTTTATGATTCTTTTCTCCATGCATACTCATTCCTATTTACCTCTAATCAGACCTTCTGTAGTAGAGCACTTCATCTTGTGATTAGTGGGAAAAAATAGAAAGGAAATTTTACCCATCATACCATCATTTCTAATTCTAGGTTCATTTATTCTGTTAAACATATACAAGTAAACCTCCTAAATAAAATGAAGCCTTAAATAGTCTAATTGCATATCCAGAGTATCTACGGAATCATAGTAAAAACTAATCATGACTAATATCATTCCATTAAATTTCTTATATAAGAATAAATAAGATAACAAAATGAAACCAGATAACTTGTAGAAGAGACAAACAACCCCAGGAGCCCGTTCCACCCAACCTTTTCCTGAGGATAGCTCAAGTGCTTGTCTTAGGACACCCGAGTATTTCCATTGATCCACTAGGATGAAATCTTTGTGTGAATAAATGGGATTAAAAACCCCTACAGCTCCAAAGAAGTACTTAACAACACTACTTATGTCCTCAGTTGTAAAGAACTTAGCTAATGAGATGCATTAGTTCTTAAAATAGTCTTAATCACTCAATCCACTTCTGCCTTTCCCGTCAACGAATCTCTTTTGAATCTTTCTCAAGTTTAGGAATTTCACAAGTAATGATTGAGCAAAATCATGCTGAATTCTATGGATAGATATATGCATTCCTAGGTATTTTGGTCAGTTTTTCAATTAATGAGCCACCTTCTCTTTTCCACTTTCTTGGGGAGAATGACCACAAAATAAGGGAAGTTTCCCACTACAATATCTAGAAGTTGTTGATGATGTTTCCATGTGTCAGTTTTCTCTCACCCCAGTCTATTCCTCCTAGTGTGTGAGTGGACATTCACTCAACAACCTCCTTAGGATTTTTGTCTCCTCTTTTATTTATTAAATAACAAAATATTCAACATTATAATCATCCTTCACCCCACTTGGTCAATAGTGACAAACTTTACAATAAAAGTAAAATATAATATTTTCATAAACATAAAATGTTATTTAAATTGGGGTACATGACTTACACCCCCCCTTAAATCCAACGTCATCCTCGATGTTTCTTTATTCATCATCCTTAGAGCTTCGCTGGAACAGAATTGGCTATGTAGCCCACATATGAATATCCAATTCCCAGGTTTATTCTTCTAGAATACGATGCTTCCATTGCACCTTTACCTGTCCAATGGTGCGATTTCGAAGTAGGATTTCCCTCCTGTCGAGGATACAGTCCGGCTCCACTAGAAACTCTCCTTCGGGCTCCACCTGCACATTGTTTCAATTTATCATATGAGTAGCATCATGTACACATCTTTTTTTTTTAAATATGAGCAAAATTATAAACCTTAAGATTCAGTGGTAAGCCCAATTGGTATGCTACTGGCCCAACTCTGGACAATATAAACTCTGGACAATATATGAAAGGTGCACAGTACCTAGGTGCTAGCTTAGCATAGCTCCTAATTTTAAAAAACTCTTTTGAGGTTTTACCTTAATGAGAACATGTTTTCCCACCTGAAACTCTTTTTGAGTTTGTTTAAGATATGCTTGACTCTTCTGTCTGTCTTGTGTATCCTTTAAATTTCCGTGTACCTGCTTCACAGTTAATTCCATTTCCTTTAATAACTCAATTCCTAATATTATTCTATCAACACGGTTACTCCATGAGATGGGAGTATCGCATTTTATACCACACATAATTTCAAATTGGTTGAATTTTGATGAATGTTGGTAATGGTTGTTGTATGCAAACTCAATGAAGTGTAAGTAGTCCTCCCATTTACTTGGTTTTTCTCTAATGTACATCCTTAACATATCTTCCAAAATCTGGTTTACCCTTTTAGTTCGCATGTAACAAACTTAGATAATAACAACAAACAATAATAATAATAATAATAATAAACATCAACATATCTATATAAAATAAATAATAATAATTAATAATGTCTTTACGAAAATACATGGCTCTTAATGAAATGGTATTCTGCCAAAATATACATAGCGGACCCTCAATTGTAACTTATCACTTATCATATCTATTTTATCAATATTTATATATATTCATAGATTATTTGTATTTTTGAAAGTGGAAGTTCGACAATTTATAGTAAACAGTATGTTTACCATTATAGTGGTTTCAGAGATATACATACCCTTGGCCATTGTTTACACTTAGTGTATATTTGATTTTTAAGGTTTCCTTAAAATATTGTACATTGTCCAAAAACAAGAAAAAAAGAAAAAAAAAACGTAAAAAAAGAAAAAGAAAAGAAAAGGAAAGAAAAAAAAAGTTAAAAAAGAAAAGATAAAAGTACAAAATAATTGCTACTAAGGAGCAAGTGATATTTGAACTTAGGTGGGGAAGGTAACAATCATTCCTCTCAACCACCCAATCTACAAGAAATATTTGTCAACCTTCAAAAAGAAAAAGAAAAAGTATTATTATTATAATAATAATTACTTAATAATTGTGTTAAGTACAATTATTAAATTACAAGAGTAAAGAAAAACAAGAAAAAAACAAAGAAGAAAAGAATTCAGTTAAAAGGAAAACCAACTATTGTGGAAGAACACAAGAAGTCAGGAATTATGGCAAAGTCTAAATCAGAATTGTAGTCCCAACTACAAGTAGCAATTCACAAAGTATTTGACATGACGAAGCTGGATATTTCTGAGGAATTAATGAGTAAAAAATATACCAATCATAATCTACAAAACCAAAAAATCATGAAAGATGCAGTCGAGAATAACGAAAAAATAAAATGATTAAACAAAATCATCAATGACAACGATGAAAAAATCATGCAAATTTAGACAAAAGCAAGATGCTAAGAAGCATAGAATTGTCGCCTTCATTAACATATTGAGGAACTCCAGCAAAAAGAGGAAGACTCAAAAAAATGCACAAGTTGAAAATTACAAAAGTATATAACACATTAACAAGTAATACTAAAGAAATGTATCGATTAACAAATCATAATAAATTATTAGTTACAAAGATAAAGAAGTTAAATTCTACCAAGAAGGTAGAAAACTCGAATGGAGACATCAAATGAAAAGTAATAGAAAAACAAGACAAAAATCAATGCCTTCTAAATCTTAATCAAGAACTAGAGAAAGCAATCGAGAAGTTAAAAGAGGACAAAAAGTCGCAAGACTAAAGGTTCGAGAAGATTCATAGTAAAAAAATCTACTCGAGAACACAATAGCACAAATCCAGATAGAAGCATCCAGACTCTTAGAAAAACAAAGTCAAGTCAAGGAAGTGAATGAAGTCCTCACCACAATTAAAAAGGAAGAAAAAAAAACAACACATACGCTTTATATACATCCAAATTATAATCATCATTTTGACAAATGACAGGGTAAAAATGAGCATTCACAAATGAGTTATGTTGACAAGCAAACATTTCGACATACTAAAAAGCAATTGAGACAAACCATTTCCCAAAACAATCTAAGAGCTCCAATAAAATTAGATCTAGGACGGACCACAGCAGATACAATGTGAAAATTCTCCTTTGGAATCTGTAACTCGTATCGTCTTATCTCATCAAGTGTCACAAAGGATCCATAGATGGAAGTCAAGAAAATTAGTGTTCCGGTACACAGGGTACTCTCAAAAGACCGAACACCTTCAGCAACCGCTTCACACAAATAGATCATAGATCAACACACCGATGTTTGTCACATGGTTAAAACCCTTGAGAGGGAGACAGTCCATGGCCCCAGCCAAATAGCTACTTGGAGAAATTTATTATGCAAAAGAAATAAAGTTACATATGAGCTTCTCATAATCGATCAACTAGCCAAGGTTCCTATATGCTCTTTAAATAGAGAGCATAAACCAATCAGGTGTTAAGCCATGGATCAATGGTAGGTATGATCTAAGAGAAGTTGAACAGTCGGATCACTCTATGTCTAGAACATATCATGACCATCAGATTAGAATATTTTGAAATGCATACTAATGCATACTAAAGAAACACACTTTTACCTAATGGATATATTACACAATTTGATCTTAGCTAACTCCTAAGTGTCTAAATATCTTAACATCCCCCCTTAAGAACAACTTGGGATTGGATTGAATGATTTACAAAAGTGACACTATTAGGAGAAGGAAGGAGGAATTAGAGCCTATTACCCCTTAAGGACACATTCCTGAACTCCTAACATAGACCAAAGTTTAGAAAACTTTGCTTCTGTAAGAGACTTCGTGAAGATGTCTGCAAATTGATCATCTATAGGACAATAGAGCACTTCAATAACATGATCATGAATAAGATTTCTAATGAAGTGCATGTGTAGCTCAATGTGTTTCCTGCGCTGACGTAGAACTGGATCTTTGGCAAGCTTGATGGCACTTTTATTGTCACACCAAAGTAGAGTAGGCTGCTGCTGCTCGAATCCAAACTCTGAAAGGATCTGTCGAAGCCATAAAGATTCCTGACTGGCATTAATTGTGGCTCGATATTTTTCTTCTGCTGAAGAAAGAGCAAGAGCTTGTTGTTTCTTACAAGCCCAAGTGACAGGTCTAGATCCTAGATTGAAAACATAACCTGCAGTAGAATTTCGATCATCAGGATCGTCGACCCAATCTAAATTAGTGAAACCAACCAACAAAGGTTTCCCCCTTGTATTGTAAAGAATCCCAAACTGAATTGTACCTTGAATATATCGAAGTATTATTTTTGTTGCTTTCCAGTGACTTTCATGAGGAGTTTGCATATAACATGCAACACGACCAACAACAAAGGAAAGGTCAGGACAGGAATGAGTCAAGTATAAAAGACTACCAACAAGCTGACGATACAAGGTGGTATCTACTTCAGGGGAAGTACAAGTGGATGAAAGTTTGACTCCAAACTAGAAGGGAGAAGGGGCCGGTTTACAATCTTCCATGTGGAAGCGACGAAGAAGGTCACAAGCATACTTAGACTAGGAAAGAAAGATTCCTTCTTTGGTTTGAAAGACTTGGAGACCAAGAAAATAATGCAAATCTCCTAAGTCTAACATTTCAAAATTTTGCTTAGGACTGGATTTCACATGGGTTATAAGTTTAGGGTCACTACCAGTAAGGATAAGATCATCAACATAAAGAACAAGTATGATGAGATGGTTTCCTACTTTCTTAGTATAGACATTGGGGTCAGAATGGAATCTAGAAAAAACAGTGTCAAGGAGAAAGCTATTCATTTTGGCATACCAATCTCTAGGAGCTTGCTTAAGGCCATATAAGGATTTCTTAAGGAGACAAACAAGGCTAGAGTTATTTTGAACATATCAAGGAGGTTGTTCCATGTAAATTTTCTCATGTAAATCACCATGTAAGAAGGCAGACTTAACATCCATTTGATGGACTTCCCAGTTATGTAAGGCTGCAAGGGAAAGAACAAGGCGAATGGAGTTCATTTTTTCTATAGGGGAAAAGGTTTCATTGTAGTCAATCCCTTCAACTTGGAAAAAACCTTTGGAAACTAACCTTGCCTTAAGTCTTTCAACACTTCCATCTAATGCATACTTAGTTCTATAGAGCCATTTACATCTGACAAGTTTTCTTCCTTTTGGAAGAGGAACAAGATCCCAAGTATCATTCGCCATTAAGGAACAATATTCTTCATCCATAGCTACATCCCAATCTGGATTTCGTGAAGCTTCTGCAAAACTTTCTGGATCATGATTCTCGAAAACTTGAGCCAAAAGAGAAGAGGCTCACTGAAACTGAGAATATGTTCAACGTTGATCTCTAGGATCACCTGTAAGATCACCAACTGTTTCACATGTTGAACGAACCCATCGAGGAAGTATTGGTGCTGGTGCAATTGGAGGAACATGAGAAGGAGGAGGTGGGTTTTCATCCTCACAGTCATCATCAGAAATTGGAATTGGAAACCTATCAAGGAAGCTGGAAGAAGAAGAAGAAGAAGGCACAATCATCAAATCATGCTCGCAGGACAAAGATGGCACACCCGCCAAGTTAGGCTCACAGGCTAAGATATTTTCATCAAATTTAACATCTCTTCTAATGATTATATCATGAGAATGTGGCTAAAGAAGTATATAACCTTTTACATTTTCGGAATATCCAATAAATATGCACTTTTCACTTTTTAGCTACAGTGCTTTCCATTTTTCATCTGGAATGTGAGCCCATGCTTCACAACCAAACACATGAAAGTGACTTACATCTTGTTTAATTTTACTCCATGCTTCTTCCAGTGTTATACCTTGTAAAAATTTAGTGGGTGTGAGGTTAACTATGTAATTTGCACAATTTATGGCCTCAACCCAATATTGAAGACTTAGTCCCTTAGATTGGATCATACAATTAGCCATTTCTTTTAAAGTGTGGTTCTTCCGTTCAACTACACCATTTTGTTGTGGTGTATATGGAACAATGTGTTGTTGTTGGATTCTTTGTTCAATGCAAAAAGTAGTGAACTTGTTGTTAACATATTCTCCTCCATTGTCAGATCTTAACTTAATAATTTGATGACGAGATTGTTTTTCAACAAGGGCCTTGTAGGCCAAGAACATGTTAAATACTTCGCTCTTAAGTTTTAGGAAGTAAACCCAAGTGCGTCTGTAGTAGTCATCAATGAAAGTTAAGTAATATTTGAAACAAAAAAAGGAAGCAAATGGAAGAGGGCCACACAAGTTACTATGCACAAGCTCCAAGGGAACTGAGGCGTGCCAAGAGGCATGTTTGTCAAAACTGTCATGATGATGTTTTCCGAGTACACAACTAGAACAAACACCATCCTTGCAAGATACCAGCAGAAGACTAGTCACCATATTCTCTTTACATAGTTGTGGCAATGAATGATAATTTAAGTGACCAAATCGCTAATGCCAAGGTTTGCTCAAGTTATCACTATGAGCAACAAAAACTAAAGGAAAAGGTGATGACCCAAAGTTGTTAAATTTGTACAACCTGGTAATATCATCAATAGTTCCAGTAGCAAGGATATTTTGAGGATTTTTAAAATCCTTGATTACAACTTGGTGAGGTGTAAACGTCACAGTTTTACCTTCACCTGAATGACTAATTTGATAGACTGATAACAAATTGCAGGAAATTTTTGGAACACATAGTACATCACTGAAATGACCATTTTCTACTGGAACTATTCCATATCCTACAACACTTAAATATCTATCATCACCAACAAATATTTGTTTGGTGTTACATTCATGCATAGTAGAAAATATTGCTTTATCCTTATCCATATGATAAGATGCTCCAGAATCAATGAGCCATTCAATTGAAGTAGAAGAAGAAGATACAGTATAAGAGTAACCAGTAACACAAAATGCATGTCCATGAGAGGTAGATTCTGAAGATGAATCTAGGCCGATGTGGTGCTTCTTCATTGCTGCTTCCAAGGCTGTCATCTTCTTAAAACACTTAGATTCATCATGATTATATTTCCCACAAAAATTGCAATGATGCTCAGTCTTCTTTCCTTTTTGCTTGGATCCTTTGTCATTTTTTAAAGAAGGAGCTGACTGAGAGGGTTTGGGGCCCTTTTTGTTTGGCTTATTATTGTGAAAATTTTGTTTCCTGGGAGGCTTGGACTTTCCTTTTTTCTGGGACAATAAGGATTCCCAGATGTATCTGCATTGTTAATTATTCCAAGATGAATGAGCTTATCTTTCCCTCTAATTAAGGAATCACAAAAGGATTCAATAATAGGCTCTTGATAGCTAGGTGCAGTCAATGATTCTTTCATGGAGTAGAATGCAGATATAAAAACAAAATATGCAGGTCCAAGTTTGGAAAGAATATGATAAATACATTGGTTGTCTTCTTTCTTAATCTTTCATTTTGCACATAAGAGTCTAAGAGTTTTATACTTAGATAAATAATCTTGAATGCATGAAAAATCATTTGGATTCAAGGAAATCAACTCATTCTTGAGTTGATGACCCCGAATTTCATTGTGTTTACCAAACATAGATTCCAACTTTTTCCAAGCTGTATCAGGTTCATCAATTTCAGATATGTGGAACTGCAAATCAATAGAGATTGACATCCCAATCAATCCATGAGCTTCATCACATCTATTTGCCCATTTAATTTTCTTATCATCATCAGTGGGTTCTGTTTCTTTCCGTGAGGTTATCCTGAAAAGTCCCCTACTTTGTAGAACATCTTCCATACGAGATTTCCATGAGAAATAGTTAAAACTTGTAAGTATAATATCACAAGGGATGTCCATACTATAAACTAATGGCTGAAAGAACAGAAAATAACTCTCTGGATGCAAAGAGCTCGAAAAAATATGCGGTTTAAAAAAAAATGGCACTAAAAACTGATTCTGGATGATGAAGTTATGCTTGATCAAAAAAAATGTTGAAGATGTTCCCAATAGTGAAGTGGTAGATATTAACTTGACCAACTAAAAAAAGGAAGCCCCCTCTTCCCAAGATCAACCTTTGACAATCACTTTACGATAAAGTTACTTGGAAGTGAATCAATTTTGTAGAATAAGTGATGTTCACTTTTAATAATGTGACTTTTAAATAGTGCGGCAATAAATTAAAGACTTAAGTGATTCACTTTTTATTTTATTTTATTTATGTGAGATACACTTTTACAATAAAGTAACTTGAGAATAGAAATTGCATGCACTAAAAAATAGCTTGATAAGACTTCAACTCAAGACTTATCAAAGAGTAAAGCAACTTTGGACAAAGTGAGCTAAGTTTAAAATGTACATAAAAGTATGGAAAGAGGAAATGATTTTTTTTGTTTTTTTGTTTTAATTCTTCTCTCTCGTTCTCCGTGCTTGCTTTCTTTTCCTGCAAATCACACAAAAAATGAAAAAATAACAATAAAAATTCCACACAATGGGGTTAGATATTGGTTAGCTTACCCGAAAAGTCTACATTTTCAAGTTTTATCGCTATTTTGGATTTGCCATGATCGCACAAGGTGCATGGAAAAGATCATACGTAGCCGAGAAGACATGAAAAAAAACTTTTTGTCACTGTTTCTGATTCGCCGCGATCATGCAAGGTGCACGGCAACGAGCATACGCAGCCAGGGAAGGCAACAGTCGAAGAATAAAACAAAAAGGATATAATAATAAGACTGATAAAATATGAGATATTAAAAAAAAAAATCCATCACTGTAACATTATATCTTCAGATTTGCCAAAATGAGTATTTCTGGAACAAACGGAAATGGTTTTCAGTGAAACAAAACCTGCTTTCCCAATGGAAACGATGCTCTAGACACAATGGAATAGCTCCCATAGGCCACAAATGCATAGGAAAACAAAAACTAGAAACCTTTTCAAAGTTTCAGTAACACCGGTTCTAGATCTTGATCAAAACTGAAAGCGGCTCTTCATAAAAGATTTGATACCATGTTTGGGTACACAGGGTACTCCCAAAATACTGAACACCTTCAACAAATGCTTCACACAAATATATCATAGATCAACACACCAATTTTTGTCACGTGGTTAAAACCCTCGAGAGGGAAACAATCCATAGCCCCAGCCAAATAGCTACTTTAAGCAATTTATTATGCAAAAGAAAGAAAGTTACATATGAGCTTCTCATAATCGATCAACTAGCAAAGGACTCTCTATGCTCTTTAAATAGAGATCATAGACCAATCGGGTGTTAAGCCACAGATCAATGGTAGATATGATCTAATAGAAGTTGAACCGTCGGATCACTCTATGTCTAGAACATATCGTTACTGTCGAATTAGAATATTTACAAATGCATACTAATGCATACTAAAGAAACACACTTTTACCTAATGGATATATTACACAAATTGAACTTAAGTAACTCCTAAGTGTCTAAATATCCTAACAATAAGATGTTGTTGTCAATGAATCTTTGAGGACAAAGATTCCCTTAAGGGAAAGGAAATGTAACAAACTTAAATAATAACAAAAAACAATAATAATAATATTAATAATAAACATCAACATATAGATAAAATAAATAATATTAATTAATAATGTCCTTACTAAAATACATGACTCTTAATGAAATGGTATTCCTCCAAAATATAAATAGCAGAGCCTCAATTATAACTTATCACGTATCACATCTATTTTATCAATCTTTATATATATTCATGGACTATTTGTATTTTTGAAAGTGGAAGTTCCAGAAGTTATAGTAAACGGTATTTTTACCATAATGAAAACCGGTTTTCCCACCTGGAACTCTTTTTTATTTTGTTTAAGATCTGCTTGACTCTTCTGTCTGTCTTGTGCAACCTTTAAATTACCTTCTACCCGCTTCACAGTTAATTCCTTTCCTTTAATAACTCAGGTCCTAATATTAGTCTATCAACGGGATTACTCCATGAGATGGGAGTATTGCATTTTCTGCCATACATAATTTCAAATGGGTTGAATTTTGATGAAGCCTGGTAATGGTTGTTGTATGCAAACTCAACCAAGTGTAAGTAGTCCTCCCATTTACTTTGTTGTTTGCTAACATACATCCTCAACATATCTTCCAAAATCTAATTTACCCTTTCATTCTTTCTATCTATATGCGGACGAAAATATGTACTAAAATTTAAAGTAGCATTTAGACCTATAAAAAAGGATTTCCCAAAATTTTCCATGAATTTAGAGTCCTGGTAAGAAATTATAACTTTTGGTATTCCATGCAAACAAAAAATTTGTTTCATATATATTTCAGAAAATATTAGCATCCTTATGAGTGGTATTTATTGGTATAAAATGGGCTTCCTTACTCAGTTTATCAACAAATACCATTATAGAATCATTATGGTTCTGATTTCTAAACAAACCCATAATGAAATGAATGCTAATGATTTCCCATTTCCATCCAGGAAGTGGTAACGGTTGTAATAAACCTATTGGTTGTTGATGTTCAGTCTCAACCTATTTACATTCAAAACATCTAGCAATATATTCTTCCAACTCATTCTTCATATTTGGCCAAAAATAACCTTTCTGTAACATAGTTATTGTGTTTTGATAGCTAGGGTGTCCAGAATAGTGACTCTTATGTATTTCATTTAAGATTAGTAGCTTAACTTTAGGTACGTTAAGTACGTACAATCTATTTTTATAAAGTATTAACCTCTTTTTTATTTAGATTGTAACCTGTACTTAAACTTTCACTTACATTTTCCGCCACTTTAGCTTGCAATTTTCAGTAATTTTCATCCAATTTTACTCGTTCTATGAGCTAATCTTCTAAATCAGTTTTGTAAGTACTTATTGCTACCATAGAATTCAATATTACATTTCTGCTCAAAGCATCAACTACTTTATTTTCTTTCCCCTTGATATGTTGGATCTCGAAATCAGATTCATTAAAGAAATCTATCCACCTACCTTGCTTTGGATTGAAATTTAGTTGATTCAATAGATACTTTAAACCCTTATTATCTGTAATGAAAGTAAAGTTTCTCCCGATTAAGTGATGGTATCACATATTTAATGCATGTATCATGGAAGCCAATTCTAGATCGTAAGTAGTGTAATTTTCTTATGAATTTTAAGTTTTCTGGACTCGTACGCTATTACATGTCCTTATTGAGTTAAGACCCCACCAATTCCATCTTCGCATGCATCAATGCATACAATAAATTCCTTGTTAGGATCCACAATTCTTAAAATCGGTGTAGTATTTAACAAATCCTTTAATTTCTTAAAACTCTCTTGACATTATTGATCCCATACAAACCTTTTTCATTTCTTCTGTAGAGATGTTATGGGATTAACAATTCTCGAGAAACCCTCAATGAACCTTCGACAATACCCAGTGATTCCGGTGAATGACCATACATCAATCACATATTTTGGGACTAACCATTCGTTAATTTATTTTATCTTATATGGGTCAACTAAGATCCCATATTTAGTTATTACGTGACCCAAGTATTGTACTTTATCTTTGAAGAAGTCGCATTTAATGAAATTGGCATAAAGCTGACGTTCCCTTAACATTTGTGGAATGATTTTTAAATGTCCTTTGTGCTCTTCTTTATTCTTAGATAGATGAAAATATCATCATTAAAAACTACTATAAACTTATCTAGGTATTTCCGTAATGCATTGTTTATTAAACACATGAATACTGTCTCGGCATTAGTTAGCCAAATTGGCATGACAACGAACTCATAGTGACCATATCGGGACTTAAAATTCATCTTGAAAATATCCTCATCCTTAATCTGTACTTGATGATAACTAGATATTAAGTCAATTTTTGAAAATATTGTTGCTCCACGCAACTGATCGAACGAATCCTCTATGCGGGGAAATGGGTACCTATTTTTAATTGTCATCTTATTAAGCTGACGGTATTCAATGCATAAGCGTAGAGTACCGTCCTTATTTTTCATGAAAATAACCGGTGGTCCCCAAGGAGACACACTTGGTATGATATAATTTTTATCTATCGGTTCTTTAATTGTGATTTTAGTTCATTAAGCTCCAAGATGTTCATTCGGTAAGGAACTTTTGAGCTAGGCACCGCACCGGGTAGTAGCTCAATTGTGAATTCCAACTCCATTTTCAGAGGCAATCCCAGAATTTCCAATGGAAATACATCCGAATAACCTCTCAAAGTTGGTGTATCTTCTAATTTTAGTTTTTCCTCTTTATTAATGTGTTCTCCATCACTTATAGTTATAGAAAAAGCTTTACATCCCTTCTGAACAACCCTTTTTAGTTGTAAGGAAGAGATCTATCTAATTTTTGTTTTCTTAGGGATTCTTTTTACTGTTGCTATTTCTCCTTCATTATTTAAATAGGTAAATGTTTTATCAAAATAATTTAACACTAGTCGATCTTGTTCTAACCAATCCATTCTAATTAATACATCATAGGATCCTAACGAAAGTACATTCAACTTTACAGAAGTTTCATACCGATTCATAAATAATGTATAGTCTTTCACAAAATCAATTACTTCTCTTTCTACTCCTGTAGCTAATTGAACCATCTATGACCTTGTAAATTTATCTACTGGTAGTTTACTTTTCTCTACTAAACTGGGAGAGACATAACTCAGGCTAGCCCTTGGGTCAGTTAAAATAAAAATGGGTTTATGGTTCAACATACCTTCTACTTCCACGATGGAAGTCTGATATTTAGCCCATCTATTTTCCAACACTACATTGATTTTGGGCATTCGTGTCACTAAATCACCAACTGTTGTTTCTTCCTGCAGACCATGAATTTTGTTAATGATATTCTTTCTCTTAGGATAGACTGATGCATAGTGAGATTCTTGGAATTCCCAACATTTTAAATGTTCCTTACGTTTGTTATTTTTAACATAGTTGCTGTGATTATTTGTAAATTCTTTGTTTCTAGTGACAATAGGGTTTGCTGGGAGTTACTTTTTAAATTATTTCCTTGAAAATTTTTGTTAGGAAAATTGCGTGAGTTATTATGCCCAAATTTCCGATTAGGTGTGAAACCTTTCTTTTTTTGCTCAAAATTATTAGCCCTTTTTGTTTTATAGTTTCCCATGTTCTCCCTTCTCTAATTCTACTCATAACATGAATTTTCTTTTCGCATGGCCTCTTCAAGGGTTTTAGGATTATCGCACTCAATTATGTCCTTAATATGAAAAAGTAAACAGCTCAAAAACCATTGTACCTTGGATTTTTCATCAACAATATAAGGCACATAACATAGTAATCTTAAATATTTACTATTTAACTCCTTTATACTCATGGTTCCCAACCTTAGGTCATAAAATTATTTAAATCGTTCCTCTTAATATTGCTCTAACAAAAAAAAAATATTTAAAGTACTTTTTAAAAGTGCTCCAGCTTATATTATTCTCTTTTATGCCTTTAACTCGTTTTATGTCCTGCCACCAGATGTTGGCTTTTCTAGTTAATTTATATATTGTCGTCCTCACTGTTAACTAATTAGAATAGTTATATATCTGAAAGTACTTTTTCATTCTAGAGAGCCATGCTTCGACTTCCTCTCCTTTTTATGTTTCACTTTTAAAATTTAGTGTTTTAATATTTTTGAACTCCCCAGAAATCTCTTCATAGGGCTTGTACTTTTTCTTTCTAGAACGATAATTACTCTCGCTACTATCACAAGAGTAATGGTGTTTCTTTTCTGTGTGAATTAGCATTAATTTCAGAAGAAGAACTGCTTTCAATTTTAGAGTATTTTTCTCTTTTACCCTTATGTTGGTAGGATGTATTGTCAGATTCTATCTGTTTATCATTTTCTTCATTAGAATATTTTTTCGACAGTATTTGATTCAGCTCTTCCTAACCTCTTATAATTCTCTCATTTTCTTTTTTAACACTCTCCATTTTAGTTTTGAAATCCTTAATTGTTTGCAGTAATTTAGATGAATTATTAATTATATCTTCTTTAACAAGTTCTTTTTTAGAATTAATTTTTTCATTTAGCAGGGACCTCTCTTCAGCATACTCTTCGAGTCCTTCCATACCTGCAATTCTAATTCAGAAATATTTTGTACACAACATCTAATATCATAAATCAGTATCCCTACTTTCTATTTACTTTTTTGGTTTATGTGTGCTAACCCACTTCAGTTCTAGTGTCTGAACACGTTCTCTAATATCATATGTGAAATCCCCAAAAATTCATAAAATTTTAAATTTTTTCCATATGATGATAAATGCTAACTCATAGCCAGAACGCTAGTCTAACGGTTATCTTTTAGCCTAGATAATAGATAGTTTATAAATACCGAACATAAAAAGAAAAAGTTAGTTATTAATAATACTTGGTTAACTATAACTAAAAGCTGCATAATTATAATTACTAACTTGTAAGTCACATGCCACTAACCTTATTCAATCTATTATTGATTTTCAGTCTTGAGTAAAACTGTTTATCAAAAGTTAACGAGTTAAAGATTATTAAATTCAATTCATTAGTTTGTTTGTAAGAATGTGTATGATTCTGATCATTTTTTTCTTTTCTTACTGAATGGGCTTGAGGTAATCCCAAGGCTTACTTAGATTTTTCAAAGCTAATGCAGATTCGATGCATATACACGACTCACACATAAAAGTTATTTCCAGGTTTACGATGTGAAAAATTAAAAACTCAGAAGACTAAGTGAGTAATTTAGGAAAGATTATTAACTCCATTTAATGTCTAGATCACCGAAGTGTATGAAATCCTAGGTCTGTCGCAAATACAATTTCTACCTAGGTGGCAATCTAAGTGGGTAGAAATATTATTTGTTCTAGCAACTAATTTATATGTTTGATTGTTTACAATTACCCAAAATACATTTTAATTGTTGTATTACTAGGAGTTGACTACATTCTCAATAATTTAAATGATTTATGGTACAATTGTCATAATATGCTTCTAGGATATTAATTACATTATTAATGTTTTAAACATATGAATTAAACCATGTTAATCCTAAAATTTTCCTAATCATAAGAATTAACATTATTATTATAGCACTAGAACTAAATACAAGAAATGACAACCCTAGACATGTAGTTGATACATAAAACTACAACTACATCCTAGCTAAAAACTTTACAATGCATAACATCATAACTATCCACTTGTTCTAAGATTTAACATGCATACACTTAGTTTATTTCTATTACAATGTAATAGTATGACTTAACATAATTTTCCAGGGTTTAACGTGGAGGTTTTAAAACTATAACGAAACCCCAAAGTATTTCAATGGTAGTGGAGTCCACGTGGGGGTTGCTCGTTGGAAATAGGGTTTTGGCATTAAACCCTAAGAAACGGACATTCAAATCCTTACCCTAAGTCTCGCTGAGTTTCTATAATGTCCCCAAAAATTGAATTTTTTTTTATTAGGCTAGTAAATACTACCTATATGGAACATTATTGAATTTTGGAACTATATCATACACTCCATGTACCACTATTTGCTTGTAAGTTGTTCTTACGTTCTGTCATTTACTTTCAATGATTATTATTAATGTATTTTACTCACAATGTCGTACTATTGTTTACTGCTTAGTTCTTATGTTTAGACATATGTCGTGTATGTGTCGTTACTTGATTTAAATGCTTCATCTTTTTTGCATAGACTTACTTGTTATTTAAAAAGTCCTAACTTATCTTTGTTTCTGGAAACAAAGTGGGTGGAGTGGCAAGATGCGTTCTCCCATGACGATCTGAGAGGTAAAGGTGCTTACTTGTTTGCAGGCTTACTTAGTTCTTTGAACTAAAGCACCTCTTTTATTTCACATGCAGTTCATACTTTGGAGACAAGGTCTTATTGAAAGAGCACTGAACATCTTGATCCTAAAGGACCTACTGCTAGTTTTTATGGTTTCTTACCAACTCAGACTCATAACGGGGTAAGTGTTGTTTTCGTCAATTTAGCTATCGCAGCTAAATCTACTGTACAGTTCTTATACTTCCTTATGGTTTTATATTTCATCGTTTACATATTAGTATATTTTACTTTCTACGTTTATGTTATTAAAACTATTCACATCCCTATGTTTTCTTATTTCCAGGTTATGATCTTGGCTTAAAATCAAACCTTTGATTTTTATAAGGGTTAAATATTTAACATCGCATATTTTATATGACATGTTCACTAAGCATTAATCTTAGGGAAAATTCTTTGTATTAGGTTAAGTATTTAAGCATATGGCCACGGATGATTTTAAGGAACCATACTTAGTTAAAAGTGTATAAATGTTGGCAAATATTACCATTTCTTAAAACGCCAACTATAAAATGATTGGTGATATTTTTCAAAAAATATTTTAATTTCCAAGGATTTTATTTTATTTATATAATAATTTGGTAATTTTTAGGGTGAAAAAAATTTACCCCATCAAAATTGGGCAAAACGGGGCTTCAAAAAATGCAAAATGGTGAATCTTTTTTGGGAGAAAAACATGGACAAATAGCCCACTGGGCTAAAATTCGCCCCTAAAATTATCCCTGCATATGGTTTATATGCTGTAAGCCTTGTGGATTAAACCTTGGACTAGTGCATGATATACATGGACTATGTACCAAACATAACCTTGGTATAATAATAAACATTGTAATATGTTAAAATTGGTGACATATCATATGGTTTGAACCTTATACATTGGGGTTTAATGATTGCATGGTGGTATAGAATATTGTTTGGTAAATATTTCAAACTATGGCAAAGTGGGTTTTTCGATTTAATTTTGGTAACCAGCTCATGCCATTAATTCACCTTGGTTTTCGTGGCAGTGCAAACTTAGGCTTCGCTCACAATGGTTTGGTCATTTGACTTTTCAATTGGCGTTTGGTCTTGGCTCTGCACAGGGTAAATGGAGGCGGCCTTTAGACTCAGAAGGTAAGCTTCGCTTGGGGTTTTCTTGTATGCTATTTCGTGTTGTTTTGAAGCATCTATATTTTCCATACTTCTAACTCATGGTTTAGTTGGTTGGTTGCAGGTGTTGAGGTATGAGGAAGAGCAGCATGGCTCAAGCTCTGTTGTGGGTTTGACCATGATCGTAGTGCAAGGTAAGCCTTGCAAACAAGCTTGCGCTTGTTCTCCCTCATCATGTCTACGTGGTGTTTCATCGTTTGGTTTTGGGGTTCTCTGTGGTGTTTGAATTCTCCTTTGGGATTTGAAATGAACAGATTTGGGTTTTTAAATTAATGGTGTGGTGTTTTTGTCCATGGAGAAAACTTGCATCCTCACAGGCTCTGTGTATTTAATTTTGGGTTATGTAAATCATAAATGGATTTGGGGATTTTGAGCCATGGGATGCACGATTGCATGCAATGGTGCCGTAGCCCATTAACATGCCTATGTGTACTTGATTGCGATTATGACATTACTGTGCATAAAGTAAATACTCTGTGTTTTTTGAAAAGGCCATGGTTTTTATGCTTACTATGTGTGAATGGAATTCATGATGCGTTAATGGTTTATAAACAGGCGTACACCTTCGTTTTGGTCTGTTTGTTGAGTATTTATTATTTGTTGTAATTTTTGACAACGTACGGTAAAGGCCATGCTATAAGTGGCTTGAGCCTTTCCCTTAGTGGATGCGATAGCTCCAATGTATTTCATTATTACTGATACTTCATTGATTATCTTGTTTGGGTGAAATCATTAGCATAGTTAGTTTTTTTATTATATCCATAGTGTTTGCATGGTGTTTTGTCGTTTGGTTTTGGGGTTCTCTGTGGGCTTTGAATTCACCTTTAGGATTTGAAATGAACAGACTTGGGTTTTTAAATTAATGGTGTGGTGTTTTTGGCTGTGGAGAAAACTTGCATCCTCAAAGGCTCTATGTATTTAATTTTGGGTTATGTAAATCATAAATGGATTTGGATATTTTCAGCCACGGGTTGGAACATTGCTTGCAATGGTTCCATAGACCATTGGCATGCCTGTGTGTACTTGATTGCGATTATGGAATTACTGTACATAATGTAAATACTCTACATTTTGTGAAAATGCCATGTTTTTTATGCTTACTATGTGTGGATGGAATTCATGCTGCGTTAATCATTAGAGGAAATTTCAATTTAAAATGGGCCTTCCAAAAATAATACAAATTCCATGTCATCATGTATCAGGTAATCAAAATTATTTAAAATTCAAAAAGGGATCCGCTCTTAAACAATTTTTTAATATAAATTTGGGGATAGGCATCATAATTAAAACTACTTTTTTGTTCATATTTTCGACATATCTCCTTGTCATTTTACTCAAATTTCGATCGGGAGATCTCGTTGGATGTGGAATTAATTTCCTCATCCAATGCGTACCCACTCGGAATAATTTTTATGGGCCCCACTACCCCCAAAACAAGAAATACCTAAAAAAATGTGATGATGATGTGGCCCTGCTACCTCAAAAACAAGAAATACTTGAAAAAACGTGATGATGATATCATCATTAGGTTTTTTCAGGTATTTCTAGTTTTTGGGGTAGCACATCCCATCAAAAGTATGTCGAGTGGGTATGCGTTGGATGAGGAATTTAATTTTGCATCCAACGAGCTCTCCCAATTGAAATTTGAGTAAAAACACAGGGATATATGTCGAAAATACGAACAAAAAGGTAGTTTTTTCTTTTCTTCCTCCAAAATTAATAATTATTATTTTATTATTTTAACTGTTATTTTTTTAATTTTCATTAGGAGGCCCATTTTGAGTTGTAATTTCCTCTAATGGGTTTATAAATAGACATATGCCTTCATTGTGGTCTATGTGTTGAGTATTTATTATTTGTTGTAATGTTTGACATCGTAGGGTAAAGGACATGCAATATGTGGCTCGAGCCTTTCCCTTAGTGGTTGCGATACCTCCAATGTATTTCATTACTTCTTATACTTCATTGATTAGCTTGTTTGGGTGAAATCACTAGCAAAAATAGTTTGTTGATTATATCCATACAATGTATTTTTATTTGACATGTCATGGCTTGGGTGAATGCTGCGTATAGCTTCAGATGGTTGTTTTACTGCTTAATGATTTCGTGGGTTTAGTATAATGTGGATTGTGTATAAGCTAGGGGTGCAAGCCCACGATGGCATTCATTGTTGTAGGTAGACTTTTAAATGGACTGTGTAATAAATAATTGGGTTGAGGCCATGCTTGCAGAATTGAACAGAGACTAAGGTCTTATGACCTTGCTGTAGTGTTGTATTGGTTGTTATTTTAATAGTGTTTTATTTTTTTTGTTAATTTAGCTCGCATACTCTAAAGTATAGTGTGGCCTTGTAACCAATACCCACATGGTTGATGTAATGATTTGTATATTTAATATGCATGAGGGTTGGGCTTGTATGCTCACAAAATTCGATTCCTATCCCCATTGTAATTATTTGGATTGTGATACGATTTCGATATCATTTAATACAAGAAATGATTCATGTGTAATGATATATTTGTTTAATTTATTATATGGAATGCGATGTATGTTATCTAATTTTTGTTATTGTTTAAGCATAAATGATATGGTTGTTTATTGAGGCCTATGTTGATGTAATTGTAACTTCGGAATGCATTCACTTGTATTTCTTATGTATTGTATCCCGATGTTTATTCCAAGAAGGGTTTGTAATGTAATTGAGTCTTGTCATGCCCTGATGTTCCGATTGGGAGTTTCCATAGTTTAAATAATTCATCTCAAGTCAATGTGGGTAACCCTCCTATTGTTCAAGGGTTAAAGTCCCCGCAGTTCCATTGACCTAGGGTTGTTAGACGAGCACCTAGTGAAGTCGGCCCTAGTGAGTCACTGTCAAGTCAAGAATTAGTATAAATAGAGAGTGAGTCTCTCTATTTATCACACACTTACTCACACTCAGTTGGGGCTAGAAAGAAAGAGGCTACTGCTGTCGGGAGATCATCTTATTGTTTTGGGTTTTACTTTTGGTGTTGATTCTCTCTCTAAGGAAGTTGAAGGGTTTTCTCCATTTATGGTTTCTCTGAGGAAAAACATTGTGTTCATTTTCTCTTCTATTTGATTGTTGTGCTTGTTATTTTCTCAGTTAAAGATCCTGATATAATATTAGCTTAATGTTAAAAATCTAACACGGAATCAGAGCTAATGTGAGAAGGAGACACTATGCAGCTACAGGAACTAGGGATTCCTATGTTTTGGATTTCTGTCCAAATATTTTTAGAAAAATAAGGTTGGGCTGACTCTCCTCCCTAGGTCGCATCTTTCTATCAAAGTAGAATCTGATTCGGAGCTTTTTCAGTTTTGGACCTCACACTGTTGCTAGAAATTAGGGCTTGCCACAGAAGTGGAATTTTTGAGTGAGCCCAGGCCTGGATTTATATCCTCCTAAAAATCAAAGTTTATAGATCAACATCAAAACATTTGGTTGGACATAAATCTGGGAAAGACAAACCCTAATCCGCTCCTGAACAAGTAATCCAGAAATTCAACTCCAAATCTAGATCCCACATCTTGACCTGGTAAGATATAAATCTTTTGTATTTACATTTTAGGTTCTCAGTTAATATGTCTCATCATACCAAGCTTGATGAAAATCTTGAGGGAGATAATAACTTTCAAGCTTGGAAGAATAAGATCACCCTGGTCCTGGAAGAAAATGAGTTGGACTCCTACATCAATGACAAGGTTCTAGTTCTAGAGGAAGATGAGGCTAAGGCCTTACATAGGAAGAAGTTGGTTATGGAAAAGAGGATTATTGCTGATTCAATCAAGGATCACCTCATACCATAGGTGTCCTCCCTCAAGACACCTAAAGCTATGTTTGATTCCCTAACCAAACTGTTTGAAGGGAAGAACATAAACCAAAAGCTGACTTTGAGGAACCAGTTGAAGAGTGTAAAGATCCAAAATGAGGAGACCATCCAGTCATACTTCACAAGGGTCTCCTAGATCAAATAAAAACTTGAAGCAATAGATGAAGAAGTGGATAATGTAGAAATTGTGATGACAACCTTGAATGGTCTCCCTAGGTCATGGGATTATTTCATCGAAGGAATCTGTGCTAGGAAGAAGCTAATCAAGTTCAGTAGACTATGGAAAGAATGTTCCCAACAAGAAGCTCAAATAGCAGATCAAGAAGAAAAGATGGGAAGTGAAGATCAAGCTCTCACAGTACACTCCAAGAAAGGCAAAAGGTAAAATCATCATCACCAAGGTAAGCATTCTCATCAAAAAATTAATTTTGTAAGAAGGGATCCATCAAAACTCAAATGTTATACATGTGATGAAAGAGGACACTTTGTTAGAAGTTGTCCCATGAATAAGATTGGATCCAAGAAGAATAAGAACTCTAAAAGAAGGGATCATGCTCACACTATTGAGGATGATGATCCTCCCATGAAGAAAGTAAAACAAGAAAATGAAGACTCTTCAAGTGATCAAGAATATGTTCTGATCTCCGCTCTCATGGTAACTATCACTCATGGAAGAAAATATTGGCTTATTGACAGTGGGGCTTCCAAACACATGACAGGATTCAAGGAATATTTTGAGAAACTATCCGAACATAATTCACCCCATAAGGTGAAACTTCGGGATGACTACCAATATCCCATAAAAGGTAGTGGTGAATCCTCCTACAAGCTAGACTTTGGAAAGTCAATGAAAATGAAGGATGTATTGTTTGTACCAGGACTAAAGAAGAATCTTCTCTCCATATTGGCACTGGATGAAAAAGGCATGAGGGTTGCATTTGTAGATGGACAAGTCCTCATGTGGCCAAGAGGAAAGACTATTGACGATGCAATAGTAATTGGAGAACAATAAGGAGGATTATACAAATTGAAGGGCCATCTAGAAAAAGCTTTGGTCCATGACACATTAGAGCCAAATGAACTTTCACATAGGCTTGCACATGTGCACTACAGAGCACTACCACTTGCAATAAAAGCTATTGAAGGTCTTCCAGAAATTCAAGCAAAACATGAAGGAGTCTGTAAATGATGTGCGAAATGAAAGAACAAAAAGAAGACATTTCCAAGTAGCGAAAGCAAAGGAAAAGGAATATTAGAAATCATTCAATCCGATGTATGCAGTCCAATGTCATCCAGTTCTTTAAGCGGGTATGTATACTATGTTTATTTTATTTATGATTATTCTAGAAAGACATGGATATACTTTATGAAGAAAAAAACACCTAAAGAAGTCTTTTTGGCAAGAAACCATAAGTGATCCATCTCAGAATATTCAGTTGTCCAGTGTACATACACATTGCGAAAGAAACAGGACCAGGTCCTACTTCAGGTATGTAGCTTTATTATGTGACTTTATCAATAAAGAACCTTCCAACAAATAAGAAGAGGAATAATGGAAAGAATGGAAGGATTCTATCATCGAAGAGTATCAATCGATCATGAAGAATGATGTTTCGGATGTTGTCCCAAGACCAGAAGGGAAGTCTGTTGTAACTTCCAAATGGATCTAAAAGATCAAGCATGCTGCAGATGGCAGCATAGAAAAATATAAAGCAAGATCCATTGCTCATGGATTCTCATAGAATGAAGGAATAGATTATGAAGAAACCTTTACACTTGTAGCCAGATACACTTCCATCAAATCAATGCTTGCTGTCACTGTAGTAATGAAATGGAAAATACACCAAATGGATGTCGAGAATGCTTTCTTGAATGGTGTAGTGGAAGAGGAAGTGTATGTAGAGCAGCCACTTGGTTTTGAGACACATGACAGGGAGTCTCATGTGTGTAGATTGAAGAAATCCCTGTACGGTTTGAAATATGCACCGAGGACATGGTACAGCAGAATTGATGGCTTTCTATCCAGTTTGGGATTTACCAAAAGTAAAGAAGATTCCAATCTTTACTATAAGGTTGAAGATGGAAACCCAATGATGCTACTACTATATGTAGATGATCTGTTTGTAATAGGTATGGATGGGTTGATTGCTGATATGAAGAGGAAGCTTTCTGATGAGTTTGAAATGAAGGAATTGGGTATGATGCACTATTTTCTTGGCATGGAGGTGTGGAAGAATGTGGATGGAATCTCCCTTAGACAAGGGAAGTATGTAGTAGAGATCCTGAAGAGATTTGGGATGATGAACGACAAGGCCATGACCACACCTAAGGCATCGAACCTAAAGCTATTGAGTGACGTTTCATCAGAAGCGGTTAATGCTACAATGTATCATCAGATGATTTGTTCCTTGATGTACCTGACAAACACAAGACCATATATTTGTTTTGCTGTGAATACCTTGAGCCAGTTCCTAACAAGTCTGAGACATGTTCACTTGATTGCTGCAAAGCATATTCTAAGGCATTAGAGGAAATTTCAACTCAAAATGGGCCTTTTAACTTTAACTCAAAATCCATGTCATCATGTGTTAGCGAATGAAATTTTTTTAAATTTGAAATACCGTATAGGTCTTAAACACCTTTTTCATATAAATTTGGGGATAGGTATCATAAAAAAAATACTTTTTTCTTTGTATTTTTGACATATCTCCACATGTTTTTACTCAAATTTTCATCGAGAGAACTCGTTGGATGCGGAATTAAATTTTTCATCCAACAAGTACCCACTCTGCATACTTTTGATGGACCCTGCTACCCTAAAAACAAGAAATACCTGAGAAAACATGATGATGACATTTCAGGTATTTATTGTTTTTGGGGCAGCGGGGTCCGTCAAAAGTATGCCGAGTGGGTACTCGTTGGATGTGGAATTTAATTCTACATCCAACGAGCTCTCCCAATCGAAATTTTAGTAAAAACACAGGGAGATATGTCAAAAATACAAACAAAAAAGTAGTTTTTTTCTTTTCTTCCTCCAAAATTAATAAATATTATTTTATTATTTTAACTATTATTTTATTAAATTTTTTTAGGAGGCCCATTTTGAGTTGAAATTTCCTCTAATGTACCTGAAGGGTACAGTTGATTATTGTCTCAAGTATGAGGTGAATCAGAAGATTAACCTGGAGGGTTATGTCAACTCATATTGGGCAAGCAGTGCCATTGATAGGAAGAGCACCTTAGGGTGTTGCTTCAGTATGGGATCATGTGTGATCTCTTGGTTTAGTAGGAAGCAGTCCTATGTGGCACTGAGTACAGCTGAAGCAGAGTATGTCACAACTTGTTTAACTAGTTGTGAGGAAGTATGGCTGAGGAAGATATTGTCTGATTTATTTGATCTCCACTTGGATGCTACTTGTATACATTGTGACAGCCAGAGTTGTGTGAAGTTGTCATAGAACTCGGTCTTCCATGACAAGTTGAAGCATATTGAGATCAAGTATCAGTATATCAGGGATATGGTGCAGAGGGGAGCAGTGAAGCTCCAGTATGTTGCGACGGACGAATAGATAGCTGATGCGTTGATAAAGCCATTGGCTAGAGTGAAGTTTGAGTACTTCAGGGAGAAGCTTGGTGTTCTCTGGATTAAGGTTCCCTCCAAAGGGAAGTGATGAGTCCATGAGCCATTCTGACATGGTGAGAGGATCGGTTCCTTCCATGGTCAGATATAAGGGCTGAGCCATTCTGCCATGGTGAGAGGATTGGTTCCTTCCATGTCAGATGTGAGTGTTGAGCCATTTTGATGTGACTGTAGAATTGTTTCCTACACGATCAGATATAAGCACTGAATTCCATTCTTGGAATGGAGGCACCTAGTCAGTTACCAGGAAAGCTCAGTCTGGGAGTGAGGGCCATTTTGATGTGACTGTAGGATTGGTTCCTACATGATCAGATGTGAGTGAAGAGCCATTCTGAGGTGATTGTATGATTGGTTCCTACAGTGATCAGATGTAGATGTAGAGCCATTCTGAGGTGATTGTAGGATTGGTTCCTACAAGTGATGAGATGTAAGTACAGAGCCATTTTGAGGCGATTGTGGGATTGGTTACTACAATGATTAGATGTAAGTGCAGAGCCTTTCAAAATGGAGAATTGGTTCGTCACATGGTCGAATGTAAGTGCTGATCCTTTCTGACATTGGTTGTCAGATGTGAGTTCTAGGCCTTTCTGGCAGGGTTGTGGGATGTGTTCCCACATGGTCAGATGTGAGTGTTGGGGATAAATTTTTGATATGATTATAGGATTGGTTCCTACATGACCATATGTAAGTGTTGGGTGGGCCATTCTGACTTAGGTTCAGATCTAAGTGCTAGAAAATACTTACATGGAGGCTAGGCCTACAACCAGCATGAAAAAGGGTCAGCTCTGTAGAACTTCCTATGATGAGAAGAATCAAGAGATAGCACCTGTGATGATGATCCAACAAAGATGTTCCAGAACCAGAGATGATCCATATCGAGTGATGATCCAGATCTAGATGAAGATGACTTGAAGATGAAGATGACTTTAAGATGACGAGGACTCAATGATGATCCAGACGATATAGAGAATAATACTTGTGCTTATAAATTGTGTCGAGAGAATACCTTCCTAGTTAAGAGGGAGTGTTGATGTAATTGTAATTTCAGAATGTAGTCACTTGTATTTCTTATGTATTGTACCCCGATGTTTATTCTGGGAAGTGTTTGTAATGTAATTGAGTCATGTCATGCCCTAATGTTTCGATCGGGAGTTTTCATAATGTAAACAATTCATGTCAATTCAATGTGGGTAACCCTCCTATTTTTCAAGGGTTAAAGTCCCCACAGTTCCGGGGCCCTGGGGTTGTTAGACTCACCTAGTGAAGTCGGCCCTAGTGAGCCATTGTCAAGTCAGAAATGAGTATAAATAGAGAGTGAGTCTCTCTATTTATCACACACTTACTCACACTCAGTTGTAGCGCATAGCTGAGGGAGAAGAAGTTGATGGGGGTATAAATAAAGAGGCTAATGCTGTCGGGAGATCATCTTATTGTTTTGGTTCTACTTTTGGTGTTGATTCTATCTCTGAGGAAGTTGCGAGGTTTTCTCCATTTATGGTTTCAACCACTTATACTATGAAACGAGAACTTGACACAGTTCTCGTTTTTCTCTCTCATAATTTTAGTAGCTAATTTTACCTCCATTTAAAAAAGGGTTGATACCAGTATCACACATTTTCATTTTAAGGCATTTTTTGGGCCTTTGAATCATCTTCGTTGTAAAATATTATTACTTTCTAATTTCAAGTGTGTTTTTAGACATTTAACAAAATAACATACATTTATAAGCAATTTATATTGAAAATCATATACATTTTGCAATTTTTCCTTTAAAATAAGACATTTTTATAAGCAAAATAAGACTTTTTTATTGATAAAATTCTAAGAAATTCTAGAAAAAAAAGACATTTGCAACCATTTTCAATATATTTTCATAGAATTTTTGTATAAAAATGATACTATTTCATACTATATTCCAAAATGTTACGATTCACATAAATTCACGAAAAACTATACCATATATTTGCAAATAACATATTAAAAACAATATAATAGAGATTTTATTTCTAAAATAAAGTCTCAAAGTCAAAACAATACTATTATATCTTATGAAAAAGTTGTCAAATTAAACATTTTCTTCAAGACACTCAACTAATTAACAATATCATGCAGGCCAAATTCTTCATCGAAATTGGAATTTTCTGGAGCTTGCCTTTCCTCGAAGACATCAATGTCCTCTTCCATTGGGTATTCAATGTCTGCAAGATTCCCAAAGTGATCCTTTCCAAACATCCCTCCTAATGGGGGTTGAGGCTCTTTTGACATCTTCTCCACAAGTGTTTCACTAAAATCCCCTTTCTTCAAACCAACTTCTTGTAATTCATCTGGAAGAACTTGAATAGCATTAATTCTTTGCTTGGTGTAATTGCATTGTAGTGGATCATTATCAATGGATAAGCAATTTCTTCCTTTTTGTAAGGAGAATGCTATTGTTGTACCTAATCACCAAAAACAAAAAAATAGTTGAGACAAATAACATAAAGAAGCATACTTTAAAAAAAATTAATGAATAATAAAAAACAATAAAACTTGAAATATGTTTCCATATGTAATATCTGAAATTTGACCTGAACCCGAGAACAAATCTAAGACCCAATATCCTTCACTTGAAAATGTATCTATGAGATAATTAATCAAATCTTGTGGCTTTTGATAGATGTTTACAACCACTCCTTTCAAATCCCTTTCTTCATATGTCAATTTTTTAACCACGGCATTATAAGTCAACATCTCACTATATTTTCCTTCACTCTTTTTATTGATTAAAAGAGATTCACCAGTCTCATATTTTGTCCAAGTTGCAAGATGTATGTTTTCAATATCATTCTGAAATGGATCACTGCTGGAGCTATGAATATTAGGCTTTTTCCTGCAGTCAAAATAAAAAAAAGAATTGAATTAACTTATCAATAAATATAATTTATTTATAAATTCAATAACTTGATAATAATAGTGCAAATATATTACCAATCCTTGTTTTTGCTTTACCCTTGAAGGATGTCAACAACCCCCCTAATTTTGTGTCAGAATGGAAAACAATGAATCTCCATAGTGGTGATGTTGTGAAATCTACAAATCCTGAAACCACTTTACTGAATGATTGGTAAGTATAAGGCTCATAATCATAAGTAGTGTTTCGTATATTGAATCCATGAGGGATATCTGCAATAACTAGGCTGTACTCCTTTTTAGGAACAATTTTTGCAATGTCCGTACAGTCACCTAAAATGACTTTATATTGCACAGTGTCAAGCCCATTCCAAATATAATGATCAAGTGTATCATCAAGTTCAACGTTTTCAAGACATTGTATCCTTTGTCGTTCTATTTTGGCTATTTGGATATGAATTTTGAAGGACTCTGGTACTCCATCTGTACCCCTCTTTGGCATCTTCAAATGAAATTTTTTTCTATAAGTAATAAAAAAGACATTAAATGATTTACAAAATAAATAATTCAGGATGTATCATAGATCAACATACCTTCTTGAATGCAACAAAAAATTGTTTTAAGGTTTCTATTGAGCTTGATTCTGGATAGTTGCATTTGACATCATCCCAACTATTCTCATTCAACATTATAACCATCTCCTCTTGTATTTTCATGTAAATATTGTGACTAGATGATGAAACAATAAATAACGTTTACAATCATATATAATAATACAACATAATACTTAGAACATAACAAAAATGTTAAGCTCAATAAACATACTTTGTACCATAAAAAAACATCAACTTACTTATCAAATTCACTGCACATTTCCTCCATTGATAAATCACCTGACTTTACCCGTGACAATATTGTAGCTATTAGTGTTTCATCCTTCACACCTTGCATTGTTCTCCAGGGTGTAATAGTCATCTCTTCTGGCAAGTTCTTGATGTCGGGACCTGACTTACCACCGGTCCATGGAACAACTTTACTTTTTTTCACTTTTTGATTTTTTATGCTATTATTCTCCCACATGCTAAATATGTCCTCAACCAAATCCCATGTTTTCCCTACTCTGAATGCCAATTGGAAATATCCATCTACAGCTCTGAATGCATCACTACCTTTGGCATTTTTTTGTTTCACAATATCCTCTTTAATAGGGATACCTATTTCCAGACAACATTGTTTCCGAAAAATTGCATCAACCTTAAATTTATCTCCACCACATATTTGCAAAAATTCATTGTGGATGAATCTCACCCTTTGAATAAATGTCATAGTCATCCTATATTCGCTATCTGTGTTATGATCCGATGCTAACAACTTTGCTTCTACATCTGTTAAACCAGCATAGACAATGCATTTCACTATTTCAAAAATAGGGTTATTGGGATATTCTTGCATCAACTCTCGTCTTGCCTCTGCAGAATGATTCCCTCCAAGAACATAATATTTGTAATGAAAAATTCTTGTTTGATCAAATTCATCTCTATTAGGAACATCTTTTGGGTCAATAGGTAGTCAACCACATGTGCATAGGGATTATGCCTCATTAATGCTTTCAAGTTGTGAATATGCACATGATGTGGTTTTCTAATTCTAAATTGATCTTGCCCTTTTGTGGGTCTAAAAATTTGATTCACATTCAACTCAAATGTATGCCCATTGTTAACCAATTTATCCCTCCGCAATCGATCTCGAATGGCATTTTGTGTTGACTTGGCAATTCCATCCTCTAGATCAGCACCTGGAGTAATGATTTCCCTATTACCCCCAGAATATTCACTCTCATATTCATGGATAACATTGGAATTAGAAGAAAAATATCTCCTCCTTTTCTGTCTTGAAGGGATTCCATCTAAATCAACAATTCCTTCATAAGGAATTGAAGAACCCTCAACCATATTTCTTATACGAGATTGATTCTTACTCTTACAAACAGTAGTATCCAGCTAATTGGAAACAATTTCAACGTGTTCACTTGGGTGAGATAAAGATTTAAATGAAACATTTCTAGGTACTTGATTTGATTATTGGATGCTCTTTCCTCTTTGTTCTTGTATTTCTTCAGTTTGAACATTTGACACTTTTTTATTCTTCCTTGGTTCTTTTCCCTTTTGAAGTGCAGCATGAACGACATCCATAGGATTTTCCTCTGTATAATAAATTCCATTCAACATGTTTGAAATCGACCTAGCAAAATCCTGAAAAAAAAATGGTATTAAATCTATTACATTGTGATATCCAAGTTATAAGAAAAACAATTTAAAAATAATCTCAATATTGAAACTTACTCTCCCGCTTTCAATATCATGTACAACCCCTTCATAGAAGGGTGTGAAAGTTTCCTAAACATTATATTTTGAAACCTTCAAACAATATCGAATTTTGGCAAAGGTCTTCGCTTATTTCACTTGTGCATAAACAATTTCTGTACCCGGCATCACACATATATCTCTCAACAATCCCAATGATTGGTAATTTGATTGAAGAAATTGAAATGCAGCACAATATAAGTGATA
>LPNX010741143.1:47553-101848 GCA_001517045.1 Pseudotsuga menziesii | reverse complement strand
ATATTAGATCAATTAAAACCATAAACATTGCATTACACATTAACATTTCGACTCTAAAAAAAAGTTTTCATCCTGAAAATTTTGATCCCTATAAGTACTTGATAGATCCTTTTCTTTTAGATAAATCTATAGTGATTCTATTTATTTTATGAATCACTACATTGCATCCAACACAATGTATTTATTGTATGAACAAGAAGGTATTTATTAGTGGCATTTCACCTTCTGTAGAAACTGGTGAGAAATGCTTACAGTTTCAATAAAATAAAGATAGTCTTTCAAAATTTCTAAAATAGTTCTAAATCATAATTGTTGAAGCAACTGACAGAGGATCTCAGAAAGTTTTGGAGAGAAAATTCAGCCCAACTGTTGAGAGTATATTTAGTTTCGCGGTTTTGGATTTGTTCCTTTCAAATATGAAAAGTCCAAAGGATTTTCCCTTTCCTGAAAAGCACGAGAGCACTAGTAGCAGCTTGGGATCTTTGCTTCCTTTCCTTTCTATGGCTTCACAAGATCATAGGTGGGCACCCGGCTCCTTTCAGGTGACCATAAAACTTCTTAAGTGGATATTTCAGAAATAGGCAAAGGTCGACACCAAGCTCCTTTAGGGAGACCATACAAATTC
The DNA here is from genome assembly GCA_001517045.1 of Pseudotsuga menziesii. Classification (NCBI taxonomy): domain Eukaryota; kingdom Viridiplantae; phylum Streptophyta; class Pinopsida; order Pinales; family Pinaceae; genus Pseudotsuga; species Pseudotsuga menziesii. The sequence goes on along the minus strand of LPNX010741143.1, from coordinate 101,223 downwards.
ACCTACCTAGATCCTTTTGGGATGACCATAAAACTTCTTAGGTGAATATATCATAAACTTACTAGGCTATATGTGAAGGAAAAATTATCTCGCCCCTCGTCAAGTGTCTGAACTCCGCGGCCTTAATTCTTAGCATCCTTAATTTTAACATGCACTTTAATCGCTACTTACATCTCTAGATTTCCGCCGCTTAATCTTTAATTAGCTTTCGGTGGCTTTTATAAAATTGACTTTGCAGCGTATTAGCTGCATTGTAGCTTTTCTCCCTCGTTAACTTAGTTAATTTTTTTTTAAGATGTTGAACTCTATCATTGAGATTCTGTTTCCAAAATTGGTTTGTCTATTCCATCAGCCTGGGCAATCAAATTTATAATGTTGATCTCGCCTGTCAAAGTGTAAAACTCTTTCAAAATCGACGATTACTGGTTTGGGTACTATCATTAACAAACCTGGTTAACAGTCTAAGAATCCCATCTGGAACAGGAAACAAGGCCCCACTTACTTTACTCGGAATTTGATAGTAACGTTCTCTAACACACCTCCACTGCAATCTCACAAGTTTGTCATCAACAACAAGCAATGACCTTCTTGCTTGTAGTTTCCTAATTTATAGTTCATCAATTGAGTAACACTTAAGCTAACTCCGAATTTTTAATACCTTTGCTATAACTTCCCACTATTTTTTTTTCATTCACAGTTGTTTAAGGCTGTTCCTGTCTTCATTAACATCGACTGAACATTACTGGAAAAAATAAAACTGGGCCCTTTTGTGGATCATGTTATTGCCGTTACTTCTTCATAGCCAGCGTATTCTTCCGAAGATAGTTATACGTTGAGATCTCATACGAGCCGCGTATTATAGTAGAGCTGCGGGTTGAAATCCAAACGTCCCTTTCTCCTCCAACATGTCGAACCACCCTCTCTAGTGATGGATGCATGTGAAATAATTCAGGAATATATGTGTGTTTGTATTTTCAAGATTCAAGTTGCATGTCCATGTCCAATGCAGATTGACTTTGTGGTTTTCATATTTTAATCGAAGGGAAAATGTGGTGAGCAAAAGGACAATGCCGAGAAGTTTATTTGCATATGGTCAACTAGATGTATCTAATCATGTTATTGAGGCATGTTACATTTTTTTATTTTCTATGGATGGTAGCTTGGGAATTCCACCTCGGTATTGATTATTTCTGGGTCGACATAAATAAAATACTAGTCCACCTTCTTGGAATCGTACTCAAAATCAGGTGGGGAATATCGATAACGGATTGCTATGCTCATATATGCACTCTTTGGGTCGGCAATGTTCATATATTTGCAACTATTTTCTTATCTTCGAAATCTTTTGTTCACAGCATTTCTCTTTGTAAAACGCATACACCCATCATGACTGTACTGAACTCGAGGTGTCATTATACTGATCTCTATCTTATTTTGTAAATTTGATCTATTCTTCTAAATCTATCTCTTTTCATGACCTAAGAGAAATTTAATCTATGAATCGAAGTGTTTCTCCCATGACAGCCGTAGATGATCACTGACAGAAAGATTCAGCTCAATCTACAAGTTTAGATCAAGATGATGGAGAGCTGCTATAATGAGATGGAAGTATGCCCATGCTCCATTCACCTCCACCTCCCTCCACCTCTCCACCTCTGCCGGTCCCTTCTCCCCCCTCCCATCCTCCCACTCAGTGCAGCCATCCTCCATCTCAGCCTCCCTTCCACTCCACCCTTCTCTCGCTTCCACCTCCTCCACCGTCAAAACAAGGGGAGCGCCGCTCCATGGGCGCCAAAGGGCTGTCCTTTACTGGTGGCACAATTCTGAGAATCGTGCCACCAGTAAAGGGTGGCCCTTTGGCGCCCATGGAGCAGCACTCCCCTTGTTTTGATAGTGGATCCTCCCCCTTCCACCTCCTCCACCATCAAAACAAGGGGAGCACCACTCCATGGGCGCCAAAGGGCCGCCCTTTGGCGCCCATGGAGCGGTGCTCCCCTTGTTTTGATGGCGAAGGAGGTGGAAGGGGGAAGAGGGTGGAGCAGAAGGGAGGCAAAGAATAATAGTCTGGGTTGGATGGAGCTGGGCAAAGGAATAAACCCTAGCTGGGACAATAAACACCAGCCATTCGTCGAATCACCCCCAACTGGGATGGGAGAATAAATGAAACGGGATGGCTTTTAGATGAAACGAAACTGGCTGGTCGAATCACAACAAGGGATTTCTTGCTAAATGGCTATACCAAGTGTATAGACCAATTTTATACAACCTTTGGATAGAAATGGATCTTCTCAATTTACAACTACCTGATTGCTTCGATCTAGAACCGATGATGATACTGTCTCGATCTATAATCATTTCCTTCTTGATACTTGACTGAGATAGGATATCTTGAGAACAAATATATATCTATTTCCACCCGTAGCTCTCTTGCTACTAAGATATATTCCTCATTACACTAGATAACAATGAATTAACTTGAAGGCGGGCTTGCCACTAGCTAATTTTATGGTGGGCGGCTGCTGGATAGATTGCAAGTTGGCAGTGCAGAAGCAAGGGGAACACGAACACAAACACATGGATTTATTTAAATACTTGCTCGCCCATGGAAAAGACTAGTTTATTTTTATTAGAATGGAAACAACCCTTATTATTATTTGCTTACGCGAAGGAAGACGACACTCTCTCTTTTCTAAGGAGACTCGACGGAAAAACACTCTATATTTTAGATTGAATTGAAACGTATGATTTCAATTTGAATGGTAACTTAACCAAATTTATGAAGTATCAGATTTATAGATTGAACTACTACTGCTTTGAAGGTAGGCCAACCTATTTTATCTCTTTGTAAAGCCACTCCCGACCAGGGCTATGCGTTCGTGCTTGATCTGCCCCATGCTCTCCACTTAAGGCACGTCTGTGAAGAGTAAGCCAAAAAAAAAATGTTAATATTATGGTTCCCCCCTCTATCAAGGTTGTTAGGCAGTGGTTGGTAAGCCCATATTAAATTTTCTATGTTAGCTCTTTCTTCAGGTTACCCGGTGAACCATGTATAGGTTAGCTAAGATCCCTTCTATGCGAGGTTCACTGGGAAAGAAGCCTATAGAGAAACCTAGATAAAACAACTTATTTTATTTCAATCGGATCGGAGGGGGGAAGGAGTAAAACAAAAACAAGGAACAAGATGAGGCGGGCTCACAAACTAGGCCGGTCAGTATCTTCGTCACCAAGAACTTGTTGGTCCAGCAGCCTACACTATGAGGATCCCGTCATACATTGGTATTTTGGTATTCCTATGCCTAGTGTTTTCCGGTCCTTTTATTTGAGTGTTAGCAGACCAAAGTAAGGTAGTGGGAAGCTCACTCAAATGGGACGACAGTGGCCAACTACACCCTTATATAAAAGAGCCCCTTATAAATAAGAGTAAATAAATAAGAGCGAAGCGAAGCGGTCAGCTGTTGTGATTATATACATCAACGTAATATGGATATGAAACGATGACGTTTGCAGCTTACGACATAAATAAGGCCGGTCGGTCTTATATTATCCATGGGGGGCTTACCAAGGTTTGGGGCCAGTGAATCGGCGCTCTTGGCTCGCTTTTTCTCCGTATTCATGGTAGTTGATCCCACAGAGACAGAAGCAAAGTAAAAGACAGGCTTTGTAGTTTCACTGGTTGAGGTTTAGTAAGCAGTGGAATCTGCTCGAACTTCAATTGGAACTTACTCAAAATGGATCCCGCCAGCTTGCTTGGTTCAGTAACAAACCTTGGCCTTATCTATTCAATTGTTGTACTAAGTAAAGGGCCTAATTGAGATACTACAACAACACCTATAGTAAAGGGCCAACCTTCACGGTGGTGCTAAAGCTTACTGATTCTCTAATTGTCTTTTTAATTGTTTTAGTATAATGTTTTTTGAGGGCTAAATGGGTTGGGAAAGTTTTGTTTTTTTATTTTTTTTGTTTTTAATACAATTTTTTTAGGGTTTATAGGGTTAGAAAGGGGAGGGGTGTTTAAAAGATAAAAAATAAAAAATAAAAATTTAAAATTTAAAATGATCAAAATTACAAAACTCTTGATAACGATAGGTCTTTTTTTAATTAACACTACATCTCTTAAAAAAAAATGTATTTATATAAAAAAATAAAATAACTAACCCGGAATTTGGTAGAGACTCCTTTCTTGAAAGAATAACTAACTCGGAATTTGGTAGAGACTCCTCTCTTGAAAGTGCTAGAAGCTCCTGTGAAATCTTCTAGTTCTTCTTTAAAACTCTTCCTCTCTTGAAAATGCTAGAAGCTCCTCCTTATTTAAAACCCTTCCTGAATTGTTGCACAGTCTAAACAATAATGAATTTATAAGATACATTGAGACAAATGAAAAATCAATAAAACCACAGAATAATGAATGACAACTGTATAAAACCATAAAGCTATCATTGTAAAATTAACTATAAAACTATTATATTTATTAAAAAAGGAATAAAAATAACATAATTATCAAAAAAGGAAAAAAACTAACCTATTTATTGAAAAATGAAAAAAACTAACCTATTTATTAAAAAAGGAAATAAAAAACTAACCTTGAAATTGTTACTAAATTTCTCCAAACTGCATGATGAATAGTAGGAAAACTAAATGATTTATATAACCTAAATTAGGTTTAATATTGATTTTTTTACAAATATGGGATTAAAAATAAGTTAAATAACCATTACTTTATTACATATTTCGTATATATAAAAAATTACACAAAACTTCATTGGTTTTATATGCATGGGATATAAATATGTAATTATTTAGTACATTATTTCATATTTTTTTTATATCATAAATTTCTTTTTTTACTAGTTTTCTGAATGTACTTGAAATGCGCCCTATATTTTTGGTGGGAACTTTTGGAGGGAAAAATTTGAACGAAAAAATTGGAGTTATGTTTTGGAGGGAAATTTTTGGAGGGAACATTTCATTCTCATAGCTATAAGATGGTTGATTGACATTTGCACCATTCTACATTTTGGTGAGGTCTATCATTAAAGTTCATTGTCTTCTCTATTAATATTTTTATTTAATTCTATCTTTTAGTGAGAAGACATGGACTCATCTGAATTGAATTCTAATGTCAATGAAGCATTGTATTGTTCATATAGCCAAGCTACTGACAGTGCAAGCAATGTAATAAAACACGTTTTTCAAGAACTTCCATGTTCTGAAGATTTTGAAGGAAGCACTAATGAAGGGAAAGAATGTGAAGGTGATGATGATGATGATGATGAATATCTTCCTCCAAGTGGGGATCCTAAAGAAAATAAGCAAGATGATGACAATTTTCCTCCCAGCGAGGATTTTAATGGGACTGATGATAATTTTCATATAAGTCAGGATTTTAATGGGACCGATGATGATTTTGGTGAGGACGAAAAAATCAATAATGGTGAATATGATTTTCCTCCAAATAAGGGTTTAAATGGAACTGATGACGAGTTTCCTCCAAGTGAGGATGTCAATGGAAATGATGATGATTTTCAAACAAGCGAGGATTTCAATGGCAATGATGATGATTTTCCTCCAAGCGAGGATTTCAATGGAACTGATGATGAGTTTCCTCCAAGAAAGGATGTCAATGGCAATGATGATGATTTTCCTCCAAGTGAGGATTTCAATGGAACTAAAGATGAGTTTCCTCTGAGTGAGGATGTCAATGGCATTGCTGATGATTTTCCTCCAAGCTAGGATTTCAATGGAACTAACGATGAGTTTCCTCCAAGCGAGGATGTCAATGACAATGATGATGATTTTCCTCCAAGCGAGGATTTCAATGGAACTCATGATGAGTTTTCTCCAATTGAGGATTGCAATGGAAATGATGATGATTTTCCTCCAAGAAAGGATTTCAATGGAACTGATGATGATTTTCCTCCAAGCAAGGATGTCAATGGCAGTGATGATGAATTTCGTCCAAGCAAGGATTTAAATGGAACTGATGATGAGTTTCTTCCATGCGACGATGTCAATGGCAGTGATGATGATTTTCCTCCAAGCGAGGATTTCGATAGAACCGATGATCAGTCACCTTCAAGAAAGGATGTAAATGCAACTAATGATGATTTTCCTCCAAGAGAGGATTTTCTTGGAACCGATGATGAATTTCCTCCAAGTGAGGATTTCAATGGCACCGATGATGACTTTTCTCCAAGTGAATATTTTAAGGGAACTGACGATGATAATCCTACAAGCGAGGATTTCAATGGAATCGATGATGATTTTGTTGATGATGAAGCCACCAATGATGAAGACAATGATTCTCCTCCAAGTAAGGATGTTACAGGCACCAATGATGTGAATGTTGAATTTCAAGAGTTCCCCTTCAATGAAGAATTTAGTGGCACCAATAGTGTTGATGCTCACATTGATCTATCCACAAGTGATCAACTTATTACTGATCATGACAATCATTTTCATATTGAATTTAGTGATCATGTTTTCAATGAGGGGGGTAATATTTCTCACAATGAAAGCATTCATTCTGATGAGGTTGTTGTTGCAGACATAATGGTCCAGGAAAGGCAGAGACATAATCCAACAATGAGCAGGATTAAGTGTAGGACTAGACCTTTTTATGTCAATCCAAAGCATTCCAGTTATACAAGGTCTAGGAAAGAATTAGTCACAAGTCCAAGTTCCATTACTCATTTAATTTCAAGTGAGTGTTGCCACAACAATTGTTTGAAGGGTATAGGCTACAATTATGCCTTGGAGAAAAGGAACATGTATTTATCAATGAACAAAAGTATGCAAAATTCATATTTAGTGGGGTGTATGATTTCTACAAGGACAGGTTATGATTATCACGTTGGAAATGTTATTCTTTGTAGAAAGGCATTCAAAAGGATTCACTCAATTGGTAATCTTAGATTATCAAGAATCCAAACAATACTAGAAAAGGATCCAACATTTTATTCTGATGATTATCAGGGATGGATCACTAGACCATCAACACACATCGCAATATCATGGATGCATGATTTCTTTTCAAAGCATGGAGAGAGTATGCAAAATAGAGAAACAATACACATTCCAGATAATTTCACAAGACAAGAAATCTACAACTTATACAAGGATTATGTTCAAGGTGGTCAAGGAAATGGAAACTTCATCAAATATGCATATTTCACGAGAGTATGGAAAAAAAAGTTCAACAATGTCCACATTCCAAAGAGGTCAAGGATGGGGATCTGCAGTATGTGTGCTTCTCTTAAAGAAAGGAGGGATAGCTCAGAAGGGATAGAAAAGAGGTATGTTTAAAAATTTGTTTATTTTTTTAGATAAATGTCAATTATTAAAACAAGTTATCAATATTTTTGTATATGTTCTTTGTAGAGTCCATAATTAATCCATTGCAAGAACATCGCAATCAACAATCAAATGAACAACAAAAGTTGTACAAACATCGCAAGAAGTGTTATGATGCTCCACATAAGTATATGGGTTTGATAATTGATGGCATGGATCAGAAAAAAACATTCTTGCCACATTTTGTACGTGTACCAAATAATTTAAAGGAGGAAAATTTTATTCAGTTTCACTTGGTTGGGTGTATGGTTTTTAATGGTGAAATGTTTCCAAGGGTTTACTTTACAGCTCCAAACATTCACAATGATGCAATTTTGACCATCACCATAATTCATCATGTCCTTTCTCATTGGCCTGGTGATATTCCTGAAGTTCTATATTTGCAATTGGACAACACAAGCCGAGAAAACAAAAATCAGGTCGTGTTTTCTTATCTAAACATGCTTGTTGAATTGGGAATTTTTAAAAAGGTAAAATTTGGTTTCCTTCTTGTTGGACATACACATGATCATATTGATCAAATGTTCATCCATTTTGCAAGGACATTGATGAGGAAGAAAGTCGGGAGACTACCATCATTGATTGAAATTGTAAGCAAAGCATACCATCCAGAACCTGTTGTACAAAAATTGGAAGAAACTGTTGACATGCGAAGATTTATTTTTGGATCGCATGGTGAAGAAAGGTGCATTGAAAAACTTAATGACATTAGCTTTCAACATCAATTTCATATAAAAAATATTGATGGAAAAACACTACTATGGGGAAAGAAGTACTCAACTAGCACAGAATGGGGGCCTTCATCAGGTTTGGCATTTTTGAAATTCATCCCAAATCGTCAAATGTATGCTTCAAATTTATTGTTATTGCAATTATATTCAGAGATTCATAATGCAAGGAGAAACAATAGAGATGTTAATTCTTCTCAATGCATGGAAGAAATAAAAAATTCTATCAAAGATACATATGAGTACTTTGATGTTGTTGATTCTGTATGGTGGGAGTCTTTTTTCATGGAGCAAAGTGACATAATTTCAAACTCTACAAATGGAGATATATATTTGAAGTCTCCATTTACTTGGCCATGAGTAACAAATGAAAACGAGGAAACAAATGTTGAACCTCAAGGTGTTGAGTTTTCTCAAGTAGAGGAAAGAGAAATGTATATTGGCTCTAGAAGATCATCTGCAAAGCATCGAGAGATGGAAGACCTTTATAAGGGCTCAGTACAAGATATCAAGGAGGGTTGCATGATTGTAGTTTTGGCTACAGATGATGCATGTGATTATCCTTTCTAGATTGCAAAAGTTACGAAGGTGAATAAAGAAAATGAAGAAGTAGTATCAATAGAAGTACATTGGTATGCAACGGATACACACCTGTTTGATGGTGTGTACAAGGCAGAGATGGTAGTTGAGAAAAGGGTTTGCAGAAAGAGAAAAAGAAAGGGTCAAAAAATAAATCGCCGCCGCATTGACATATTGAAATTATAGGAAGTTGATATACTTTTTTATGATTTCAAGATGACAAAGAAAGGCACTCTTCACTCGAAGACTCTAGAGATTATCAAGAAGTTGTTTTCAAAAGAACAAGTTGCAAGATGGGAGTCTCCTCAACCAAGTCGTAGATCTAAAAGGAATATGACAACTGAAATGATGGGCATAGATGTAGACTTAGACGGTGCACCCATTGATAATAGAGAAGAATATGGGTCATCCACACCTTCGTCTAGCCCTTTGTCTGCAGAAAATGTAGATTCTGATGGGGTGTCACATTCCATGGATGAATTTCAATAATTTAAAATGAAACATTTTAGATGTTTTCTATTAGTATGATGTTTGTAATTGAAACTCTGAAGGAGATTTTGAATATTTATATGAATCATTTGTTCTTGTATAGTCTAATATATGATTTTATTATGAATCACATCATAATTTCTTTGATTTTATATGGTTAGAGTGGTGAAATTATTTATGGAATATTTTTCTTTGTTATATATGCAAGTTTCACAAAATTTGTAATTTATATTTTTGAGAAAAAAATAATTTTCCAATTTAGGGGTTGATTTTAAAGTTTTTGTAAACAACAGTATGGGATGTTTGGACATGGCTCTATTTTTAACCCTGAAAAAAAAAGTGTATACTGGTATCAACACTTTTCTATTTAGGGGTGTTTTTGGTGTTTTTTTTGCAAAAATCATCATTTTTATGCCTAGAGTTCTCGTTCTTAGTATAAAGTTCTCGTTTCATAGTATAAGTGGTTTTTACTTGAGGAAAAACAATGAGTTCATTGTCTCTTATGTTTGATTGATGTGGTTGTTATTCTCTCAGTTAAAGATCCTAATATAATGCTAGCTTAATGTTAAAAATATAACAGCTTATGGGTTGGTTTGTAAACTCACAGGGTCGTGACCTCTATTTAAAATGGTAGAGTTCTTTAGTTGTTTTACTTGCTTACTTAGTTAATTTATAAGCAATAGTTAGGAGAGGCCTTTAAATATTTATGCATGTGATTATGATATGGTTTAGTTAGGACTGTGGGTTTTATATATGTGAACATAGATGTGAATCTTGGACCAAAAGGATTGTCACGAAAATTCTTTCTCCTTTAATTATAATGTTGTTGTTTAATGGAATGATGTTGGGGCGCGAGTCTTAACGGTCACTAATTTTGGTAACTCCACGGTTTTTGTGGAAGCTTGTAAGTGGAGTTGTGACTCAAAATAGTCGTAGGGGTGTCGGGGTTGATTCAAAGCCCTCTTTTTTGTAATTATCCATAATTTTTGGGTGTAATCCCATGATTTTGTAATAGTGCACTTGAATAAATAGGCACTCATGTAAAGATGTCAAGATCATCTAATGAAATGAGGATCGTATGATGCGAAGAAGTTAGATCTATTTTTGTGTTTTTAGGTCAAGTCCCAGCTGTTTGCGTGGATGAACTCTACAGCTGTGTGCGCAGAGGGTTTTTGTAAGGAACTGCAACTCAGTGCATAGTTAGACTTGAAAGACGGATCTGCTGTTGAGTGCGTAAGATAAGAACTGTTGTTTTGTAAGAAGTGGATTAAAAGCATAGTTTTGTGGACATAGCCCCTATACTGGGGGTGAACCATGTTATATCTTGTGTTGTGGTTCTTTTGTGTGGTTTCTGTTATGTTTTGATGCTGTGGATAAGTAGGTGAATGCTAAAGTAAGATAACTGTTAAATATTAACTTCGCTGTGAATTCCCTGTTAAGGGTTAAGCAAGTAACTGTATGTTTATCTAACTATGAAGCTAATTAAGTGAATATTGAATCTCTATTTGGTATAAATATTTGTTGTTAAGGATAAAGGTACAGTAATATCCCTCTTCTGCTTGTAGAAACCTGATTCTGCGGCACCCCATAGCTGTTTTGGGTGAGACTGCAACTTGTTCACAGGTTGTTGCCGAAAGGGCCAACACTGTGGGTCTTTTTCTTGGTGCGAAGTTAATGGTATAAAACCCGGGTCTGTCCTATAGCCCAACAAATTGGTTCCATTGTTGGTTGAACTCAGTATCTGCTGAAGAGGGATCTACGCCAGACCTGAAGGGCTATGTTTTGGAGGCCCTAAGTAAAAGAAATCGATGATTGGATTGAAGCTACCTATCATATATTTGTGGAACAAGAAAATAAGGATCCTTGTCGTAGCTCAGACAAATTCTTGCAAAGGTACATTTTTACTAATATTTACGAAATTTTCTTTGGTAGTATCCACATAGAATTGCACCAGTGGTTATCCAGGTTGACAGAGAGAAGGATGAACTTCCAAGAAGATAAGTTTCCTGATTGGACCCCAACAAGAATTAATATATTGAAAACGGTGAACAACGCGATATCACGAGTTGTTGATTTCTGGACAACGCGAACCCTTGAAGCATTTGTGACAGAATTTGCCATCGACACAAGTACCTCTTTTAGCGAAGCTGAAAGGCGGTTCTTCAAAGGACCAAGGGGTAAGTACCTAAATTCATTTAGTCTGCAAATTAAAATGCTCTTGGCTGAGAAGAGCATATTGCTTATAGAATCAGATTGATAGATTTATTTTTACTAACCTATGTTTGGAAGTGAAAGTAACTTCAATGAGGAAAGTGGTTTGCTGCGAAGTGGTAAAAGATACAAGAGAAACCTAGAATCCTATACCCTAGGCCAGAATACTGAGTATACGCCAGAAGAACCTGAATCTGAAGAAACCCCTTTTAGAAACCCTCCTATAACTCCGCATCAACGATCTGTTACCCCTGAGAACCTGTCGTAGTCTGAAAGTAACCCTAGCCCGAGTATTCCTATCGCAGGTCAGTCTACTCCAGTAAGTTCTTCCCCCCCTCAGTGCACTATGGCCCATATGACTGATGATATTAAGCTCCCAGTTTTCAAAGGGACTGGATCAGAGGATCCAGAACAGTTTTGGTTTTTATGTGAAGCTGTGTGGACTGTGAAGAACATTATGGATCAAGATATAATAAGAGCGCAGCTAGTTACTTCTTTTAGAGACCAAGATTTGACCTGGTTCATGAAATTTTCTAGTACTCAGAACCATGTCTTGGCTGATATTAAAGCAACGATGATCAAAGAGTTCAAGAAGCCTAAATCAGAGTCACATTGTATAACTGAATTAAAAGAAATTTAGCAGAGACGAGGTGAATCAGTTTGGGACTTTGATCAGAGGTTCAAAGTTCTGCTAGACTAAGTTAGTTTTACTATTGGACCAGCGCAGCATAAAGAATGGCTTATTGCAGCCTTATTACCTCATATCAGAACACCACTCATGCAACAGAAGGTTGCTGATCAGCAAGAGGATTTGGAGATTGCCATGAAACTGGAGATAGCTCCCGTCGAAGATAATTCTAGCATAGCCCAAATACAAGCGCAGTTAGCAGAAATGGCTTTGGAGCTGCGTGACATGAAAAAAGGGAAATATATTCATGAAGAGGTGTGGTGCACACGATGTAGGACAGAAGGTCATGACAAGGAATAATGTCCTGTGCTAAGGAATTACCTAAATACTGGTGCGCCAAACCCATTTAACCCTAATGTTCTATATTGTGAGATTTGTAGAACAACTGGCCAGCATAAACCTAAAGACTGCTATCTGCTACAAAGATATGTGCAAGTACCTAAGAATCCCTATTGCAAGTTCTGTAAGTCAGTTGGACACAACGAAGAGGAATGTCGTAGCTATGACCTTATGAGAGAGCGAACATACGATGCTTATAGGGAACAAAACGATGCACAAGGCAATGATGGATATGGTTGCCGTGGTAGTACAACAAGTCGAGGTACTTTTGGAGGTTGTGGTCATGGTGGTATTCCTGGAGGAGGTCGAGGCCAGGTTGTGTGCTATAACTGTAATCAGGCAGGACATTTAGATAGAGACTGTCGGAACCCAACCATGACATGTCGATATTGCAGAGTAGTAGATCATGTTATTGAGCAATGCCCATAGCTGATAGCCAAGATACAAGAAAGAAATAGTGCTCCTCCTCAGAATATTCAGATGATTACTGTAGAGAAAAGACCTTCCCCAGCCATTAACGTTGTCACCAGGAGTGGAGCTACGATGCAAGTGCAGAATAACGAAAAACAGCCTGGCGAGGCTTGGGTTCATAAGACCCCCAAGAAAGTTCCAACCTTCGATGTGGGAAGAGAAAAAGAAAAATTTATGGAATCCAAAAAAGACTTTGTTGATCTGAGCACAGTAGTAGCACCTGCGCAGCAGCATCAACATCAATCGCAGTCTCAAGAAGCTTCGACGAATAAAGTAAGTACACTGTCGACATTTTTACAGAGTTGTATGAAGCTCTTAACAAATCAGAATGCTTTAAATGAGTTACAGAAATTTATTTCTTCTTGCGAGCCTCAGCGAAGCTCTGGTAAAGAAAAAATTGTCAATAGAGTTAGAAGAACTAGAAGAGAAATGAGATAGCATGCTCAGATAGGAGAGTATGACATGACCGATATCATTTTAGACATAGGATCAGAAGTAAATGTCTTGACTAAGCAGAAATGGGAACAAATGGGAAAAACTACCCTCCAATGGTTCCCTATATAGTTGAGATTAGCCAATAAGCAGAAGATTGTGCCCCTAGGAAGATTCCCTAGTGTCCCAGTAGACATTGATGGAGTTAGTACCTTAGTATATTTTGAAGTCATTGAAATAATTGATGATAGCAACCCCTATCCAGCGTTTCTAGGAATTGAATGGGCAATGGAGAATTCTGCAGTAATTAACCTTAAAAATAGGTAGATGACTTTTGAAGGAAAATACTTCAGAGTTATAGTACCCTTTGACCCTTCGCAAGGAGAAAGGTACACAAAGCCAGTCAGAGATGAAGATCAGGATATTCTGGATCATATGTACAACATCACAGCTAAAGAAGAAGACTATGTTAACCCTACTCCTGAAGGTATAATGGACTGGAAGTGTGATAGTTCTTGCATAACTGATTCAAATGAAGGTTTAGAGAATTGGCAGAATAGACTTTATGAACTACATGGACATCGATGTGCAAGAATTACCAAGTCCGTCAGATGGCTTGGCTCACAGACAAGAGTCTTACCTATTTTTGATGGCTTGACAAACCCAATAGATTTTATTGTGCAATTTTCAGAGCAAGTACCGGATTCACAGAAAATGCAGACTCTAGATTCAGTATTTAGAGCCACAGCTGCTAGATGGTGGAATGGTCATAAGAAGTATATTCAGAGTTGGGAAGTTTGTCAAAAGTTCCTTCGCCTGAGATTCATGGATCAACCTCAGGAGGTGTGAAGAAGATTTAATGGTAAGACTAGCCCTCAGGAACATTTGGAGCAATGTTACGAAGCATGGAAGCATTTACCTCGTGAAGAATGGTTACATAGGTTTGTGCACACTCTGGAACATGTAGCAAAGAACTGGTATGCAGAGGTGGAGCTTCGTCATGGTACTGTAAGTTGGGATAGTCTTGTTGATTGTTTTTTGCTTACATGTTCTATTAATGAGTTTTGTCCTGCTTTAGACGCAGCTATTAGGTTGATCCATACAAAGGTGTTTGATGATAAAGAAATAGCAGAGCACCAACCTGATTGGAAGGCAAAAGAAGCTAATGCAATAGAATGTTATAACCTCGCAATTAACGAGGATGATGACCCACGCAATATTAACATTTCTGAGTCAGAAGGACACTGCGAAGTACATGGACCCGCAGTCAAAGCACCTGAAGTGACTCAACCCTTGAAAACAAGGAAAGTACACATTGGGTCAGAAGAAATGCCTAAGTATGCTACTATTGGATATTATTGGGATGAAGAAACTGTAAGAAAAGTGACCCAACTTCTCCATGAGTATCAGGACCTATTTCTGATGAAGTTATCAGAAATGAAAGGTATCCCCGGTGATATAGGAGTGATAAAAATCCCTTTGAAACCTGATGCAAAGCCTGTGAAACAACACCCTCATAGGCTGAACCCTAAGTACAAAGAAAAAGTCAGGATAAAGTTAGATAAGATGCTCGCGGAAAAAATCATTGAGGCTGTGTCGCAGGTCGAAGCTCGAAGCCCTATCGAAGCCAGTGTTAGGAAGTGCTGAATATCCTTATTATGGCGTAGCCAGAGTTACTGGTGGTGCCAAAGAAGGATAGGTGTGTCAGAGCTCAAAATACGACCGTTGGAAAAAATCAAAATTGACGGCGTCGATACGTTAACTACATTAACTGCCTGTAATAATGAGATCCTGAGAAATATAGTGCCGTTTGGACAAGATCTCTGTCATATTTGGTGTCTTCAATGCACAATTATGGTAGATTTGGTCGATGGATTCTATAAGAAGACACCCGGGCCTGTGGAAATCGTATTACGCATTTCCTTGAGTCTTACAATTAAGTCCATGTCAGCTAATCATGAACTTCGGGAACTGTTGAGAGAATTTGAACAGATGGGTCTGCAGAACCTTATGAGAAATACACCTTCCTCTGCACCCCACAAAGAAACTCCCCCAGCATTGACTCAACCAATGTAGACGCGATCTACCAGGAAGCAGTTTAAACCAGAATTTCGTTCTAAGAGGAACGAAGACAGACACAAGCAATCAGGGAAAACACTGGAGGGTCCCGAGATGAACCCTTCTGGCTCAGCAAAGATCCCACCAGAAGGTTTTGAAGACTTCGGCGAGGTGGAGAATGTTGCATCACACCAGCCCCCTTATCTTCAGCCTATTCAACCAGGAGTTTAGCTACCTCGACGGACAAAGAAGTTCACATTACGCACCCTTTCGCTGCCACCGGGTGTGTAGTTGGTCGGGACAATTATGGGGAAAGTATATCGGCTCAAGTACGTCAACCACGATACAAATTATCATGGGAAATTTCCACATTTCGCACCTGGGACATACTTTCACTCTGTCCAGTACTCGGAGACTGGAGCGACATTATTAGAAGTGAAACAGTGGGTTGTTGGCTTGGACAAAGCTCTTTTGTTGAAGATGCTCAATGTTCCCCACTTCAGTCGCAACACACAGGTGACTGTGGTGGTCAAGAAATTATTGGCGTTGGTGCATGATGGGCACCTATGGATCAAAAACCAGAAAATTGCCATCAATGGAGAACTCATTCACCAGATTACGGGCTTACTGAATGAAGGCCCTGATCCTAGCATTGAGTTTATGGGAAAAAATGAAGACGCAAAGCTATCACATAGCATGAAGGAACGCTTCGGGCTCACGAAAGGAAAGTGAGGGTATCAAACCTCGACCCTTCAGCAGCAAAACATTCGATTCACCGTAGAGCTCTTAGCATGCAAGCTAATGTGGAAGTGCAGACCATATGAAGTACCTGCCTCGATTGTCAATATTGCTGTGAACTGTGTGGAAGGCTATAGTTTCAACTGGGCAGCATACATTGCTAAGGAATTCCTTGAAGATGTCCACGACATGTAGGAGAAAGTTAGACCCTTTCACTATTCATGGTTGTTAGTGCTTATTGCACTAGTAGGATGGAAAGAACCTACCGAGGCACAATTTCTTGATGTGCCTCCGCATATGCCTAGCGCAGCAAGGTACGCATCTCTGTGGGTGGCGCAGGATAAACGATTCCAGCAAATTACGAACTACGTGTTCGCCTTTTACTCGATGAGTATCTCATATGAGATTCTGAAGACGGCGCGGCTCAGTAATGATCTCTTTTCTCAGTATGTGGGAATAGCCAACTTCAGGGTTGACATGCATCATGTCTTTATTCAAGCCCGCGCAGATAACAAGCACAAATGGTCGAAGTTGCCATATCTGGTGAATGAGGAAGACATCCTCGCAGTAGTTCAGCAGTGGCCAATTGAATGGATGAAGGATGCAGGGACAAAACCTAACATTCCAGTCCCTCCAGTCACCAATGTGGGCGCACGCCCTAGTCACACGCAGTAGAATGACCCACTTGACGAAAGCGAAGAACAGAGTGAATCGTAGCAAAGTGAAGGCGACCAGGGTAGAGATGATGGAGATGAAGACGAAGAAGAAGATTCGGTCAAAACCATCTCAGACCCCAATCGACCAGATAAGCACAAGTCGCCAAAGGAAAAGGAAGTGACCAAACCTCACTCCAGAAAGAAAGTGAAGGCATCAAAAGGTACAAATATCATCGAAGAGTCCACCGTGATGATGGAAGAGCTTGACCAGGATCTGACGAAGTCCACATAAGTGCTAACCAAAAAATGGTCCGAGTTCATGGCTACGCACCTGGATGTGCTCACTGGTGTAGCGTAGAAAATTACAGAATTAAAGGAATCAGCAGAACAATCAGCAACTGGCGCTACAGCAATCAGTACCCCAGTAAGCACACAGCCAAACACAAGATAATGGCCAATCAGAGATAACAGAGGACAAGTACCAAGTGCAGCCCTCATCATCACGGATGCAGCATCTCGCTCATAGATGAGCATGAAAGTTGGGATACACTACATGAAGCTGTCCATGGAGGAACTACATCTTTGTCAGTTAGAAATCATGAAGGAGATCCAAGCACGAGACCACTACTCACAAATGCAGTTGGAAAATACCATGAAGCAGAATGTGAGCCTCACAGCGCAGTTTGAAGAAGCACACCAGAGGAAGAGGGAAGCAGAAAGAAAGCAGGCCACACTAGCGTGAGTATTGGATGAGCGTGTCGAAGTCTCCCTGACTTCGACATGTCGGCTGAAGAGGAACTAGACCAAAAAATAGTGAAGTTGAAATACTATGCACAATAGTCGCGGAGCCAGGTAGAGACGATGAAATCAAAGCATGAGGCTTAGATTGTGGAGCTTCAACTTCGCATCACTCCGGAGAGTCCACCAGAGGTTAGGGAGCAGCATCGCAGAGATATTCGGGCATCAACAACGAAGATCACCGATCTTGTGAGCAGCGCAACAAAATTGCTAGAAGAAAGCGTCGATGCCTGGACAAAACTACAGGAAAATACAGAAGTAGAAAAGCTGCAAGAAACCATCAAGTAGTGACAGGCAGAGTTGGATGCAGTGAAAGTGGAAATTAAGACGCTGCCTCCCATCCAGAAGATGCTCAAGGTGAAGCAAAGCAATAAACTCCAGCAGGAAATTGATTCGTACAGAACGAAAGCAACACTGTTGGAAAATTCTATGTAGCCCCTTGTCGACGAGGCCTTGGAGTTGAGCACTGTTGTGGACAGCCAGCTCAAAGTTTTGAAGGAATATGATGGATTTGCACAGGAAAATGCCAGTGAAGCATCAACAATAGATTTACAGGAGTTGGTGGAGAAGGAGCAAGCAGCCAATGATATCATGCGTGGCCTCAACAAGCATTTCACTCTGTTCGCCAACATGATTCTCCCACCAAACAAGCAGTAGAGTGTCCTTGGACGGGACATTGGTGAGTCTTAGGGGCCTGTTGGGGCGTGTGCCTTAACGATCACTAATTTTGGTAACTCCACGGTTTTTGTGGAAGCTTGTAAGCAGAGTTGTGACTCAAAATAGTCTTAGGGGTGTCGGGGTTGAGTCAAAGACCTCTTTTTTGTAATTATCCATAATTTTCAGGTGTAAGCCCATGATTTTGTAATAGTGCACTTGTATAAATAGGCACTCATGTAAAGATGTCAAGATCATCTAATGAAATGAGGATCATATGATGCGAAGAAGTTAGATCTATTTTTGGGTTTTAAGGTCAATACCCAGCTGTGTGCATGGAGGACCTCTGCAGCTGTGTGCACAGAGGGTTTTTGTAAGGAACTACAACTGAGTGTAAAGTTTAGAGATTGTAAGAAAGGAACTGCAGCTATGTGCGTAGTTAGACTTGAAGGATGGATCTGCTGCTGAGTGCGCAGATCAGAACTGTTGTTTTGTAAGAAGTGGAATAAAAGTGTAGTTTTGTGGACGTAGCCCCTACACTGGGGGTGAACCACGTTATATCTTTTGTTGTGGTTCTTTTGTGTGGTTTCTGTTATGTTTTGATTCTGTTGATAAGTAGGTGAATGCTAAAGTAAGATAAATGTTAAATATTAACTTCGCTGTGAATTCCCTATTAAGGGTTAAGCAAGTAACTGTATGTTTACCTAACTATGAAGCTAATTAAGTGAATATCGAAGCTCTATTTGGTATAAATATTTGTTTTTAAGGCTAAAGGTATAGTAATATCCTTCTTTTTCTTGCAAAAACCTAATTCTGTGGCACCCCATAGTTGTTTCGGGTGAGACTGCAACATGTTCGCAGGTTGTTGCCGAAAGGGCCAACACTGTGGGTCTTTTTGTTGGTGCGAATTTAATGGTATAAAACCCGGGTCTTCCCTATAGCCCAACAAACGATTTACTATATAGTTTGTAATCAATGAGACAGACCTTGAAAGGTCTTAATGGTTTATTTATCTTGGATTTAAATGTAGATATAGCTTTCAGATTTGTTTATGTATGATGTCTTCATTAGTTTGTGTGTGTATATATATATATATATAATAGTTTAGTTTGTAGATAGTACCCTAGGTTATCTAGTTTGTAAATTTACGTATTTAAATCTTGTTTCTAATATTAATCTAGTTTAATCTATAACATGTCTCTACTAAAAAGTGAAATATTTCACTAGAGTATATAAACACTAAGTGAACAATAATAGCACGTCTGAAATAACCTAGTTTGTACATAACCCATATTTATTAATAATAATACTTACGAAAATTAAACTAGGGTGTAGAACCCTTGATGAACATTAGTAAATAAATTGTACTTGCTGAAATAAATCAATACATAAACCCTGGATAACTTGATATAGGAAATCACTTACAGCCTAGGGCTAATACTTTAAGATGCAAACCCTATAAGTTTTAAACAAAGAAACATATACATTGGGTTAGAAAATGCAAAGTAATCACTTACATAACATAGCTATCATTTATTCTAGGAAAGTATATTAGATAGTCTAGGGATTCATACCTATAAATTGAAGCTCTGTTAATGGCTGAACCTGCACACTCAAATAACCAGCGTTAACATTTCAAGATAGACTTGACCTATGATTTTCATGACCAAATCACTTTGGAACTACCACATTCCAACCAACCATGACCCGAAACCATTCTTGGTTTAAATCCGGATCCCTCTGAGCTAGAATCCAACATTCAAGTAGCTTAGAGCTCCTAAGGTAGGGTTTCCTATCTGGTATATCAGATCTGGATTCGTCCTCATTTTTTCTTTGAGGAAAATGTTCTCCAAGAATTTACTTGAGAGAAAATAGGAAGAAAAATGACTCCTTTGATGATAGATCAGAATCCCTAGCCTTTCCTTCCCTTGAGTATTTGTAGACAGACTTTTTAGTCAAAGGGATAGTTAAATCAAGAAACCTTGATTTCTTGATTTAACCTTTTTCAATTACTTTCGGTAATTATTAATATTTTAACTTAGGAACTTTCTACTAGTTCCTAATTAGACTTTTCAGGTTTTGAACTATTTATTATCTTTACCTGGTAAATAAGAATTGGATGGATCTTTTCTTTCTCTTTCATCATTAATATTATAATTATATTTGACTCTTTATACATACCATGTATAAACTACATAATAATATATCACTTTTTTAGCACTTGTCTTTGGGAATCATATACCATGATCCCTAGACTTAAATACACTTCTTCATTATGGTCAAGAAGGTAGATGGTTAGGTCTACTAGGCTAGGAAACTCTAAACATCCTTGCATGCTGGATTTCCCTCGTTTAACATGGTAGCTCTTCAGTACATTGATGAGAATACGTAAATTCAAAATTTCATTTAATCACTTATAAATAAGTATGGTGAGATCAATATTTTCCTCAAGTCGGTTTTAGTCGGAAGTTATTAAATTATTTGCAATAACCCCTAGCACTTACCAAATCCCATACTCAACACATTAACAAGGAATTACAATTCAGTGCAATTCCAGAGCTCCTCGCTCAACACTAATGGTAGGATGTACTTGTACGATACACCTAGGGATGCAATGGCCAAGGATATGATGCTCCAGAGCTTATGCTCAACATGAATATGGAAGGCTCCAGGGCTTATGCCAAACACTTCCAATTATCTTTTCATGTGTTCCAGAGCTTCTCGCTCAACACAAAGGTAAGTACTCATGTGTTCCAAAGCTTCTTTCTCAACACAAAACATCTTGTCAATCATGTGCTTTAGGGTCTACGCCCAACACAAACAAGCATATACATATATCATCAATAATTGGCTTATGCCCAATATATCAAACAAATAATCATGTTCATATGCAGTGGGGTTTGTGACTGAGTATAAAAATAAAACATCAAGATAATCATCATAATCAATAGGAACATGCCTATAAGTGTTAGGTAAAATTTTTTGGATATTACATCCCTCCTCGCTTAGAACAACATTGTCCCTAGTGTTTTAGGGACTCGAAATGAAATCATGAAACAAGGAAGGGTAATCCTTTCTCATGGTGGCTTCGTTATCCCAAGTAGCTTCATTATCCTCAAAGTGCTTCCATTGCACTTTCAATTGGACTATAGCGCACTTCCGAAGCTGTACCTCTCTTTTGTCCAGTATATGAGTAGGATCAGGGGAAAACTCTCCTTCAAGTTCCACCTATAATAGGGACCAATTAAGAATATGTTTAGTATCATAAACATATTTCTTTAACAAAGATTCATGGAAAAAATTATGGACTCTCACATGGATAGGTGACACTAGTTCATATGCCACTGGCCCTTTCTTAGCCATTATTTCAAAAAGTCCACAAAATCTAGGTGCTGACTTACCGCACCTACCCAAGATCAATGAGCTTCATTTGGATTTTACTTTCAAGTAAACATGATTGCCTATTTGAAAGTCCTTATCCTTTATTTTTTGATCCACATAAATTTTCTGATGATCTTGTGCTTCTTTAAGATTCACCTAGACCTTGGTAAGCAAATGTTCCATGTCCATAAACAAAGCAGGCCCTAACATGAGCCGATCCACCGGGTTATCCCAAGTAACTGGTGTTCCACACTTCCATCCATAGAGTACGTCAAAGGGGCTCATCTTGGAATAAGTATTATAACCATTTTTATACGCAAACTTTGTGAGGTGAAGGTAATAATCCCACTTCATGGGGTTGTTCATGACATACATTCTAAGCATGTTCTCAACAATCTGGTTTACTCTTTCTATATGCCCGTCTATTTGCGGCTGATATGCATTTCTAAAGTTCAACTGCATCTCCAATCCAAAGAATAAAGATATCCACAATTTTCCTATAAACTTAACATCTCGATCCAAGATAATCGCTCCGGGTATCCTGTGTAATCTAAATATCTCTTTCAAGAAGATATCAGCAATGTTCATGGTTTTGTAGGTCGAATTCACAGGAATTAAGTGTGCTGCTTTTGACAACTTGTCGATGACCATAAAAATAGAATCATTTTTCTTCTTAATTTTTGGTAAATCGTTGATGAAATCCATACTATTGACCTCCCACTTCCATTCTGGAATGGGTAACAGCTGCATCGATCATGCAGGATGCTGATGCTCAACTTTGATTAGCTAAAATTTATGACATTTCACAATAAAAATAGCAATGTCATCCTTTAACTTAGGCTAGAAAAAGTGTCTCTTGATGGTGGATATCATCTTTTGATATCCCGGGTGCCTCGAGTAGGGTGCCCGATGAAATTTCATGAGGATGCTGGACCGAAGGTCCCCTCCTTCTAGAATGTACAAACGATCCTTGGACCATAGCAGTCTGGATTCGTCTTCGATGTATTCTCTTTGTTCTTGAAACAACCTATCCTCTTGCACTTTCTTGAGGATTTCCACATAGAAGGGGTCAACTCCATTGGTCGCTTTAATCCTCTCATGCAAATATGCATCTGTTTGACTCAAGGTCACCTCATAAATCATATGAGTTCATCGGCTCAAAGAATTGGAAACCTTATTCTCTTTTCCCTTAATGTGCTTTAGCTTGAAATGGTACTCGATGAGGAAATCCAACCATCTGGCTTGCCTCGCATTCATATTCGGTTGATCAAATAAATAATTCAGAGTCATATTTTCTATATTCAGAACGAATTTTCATCCCATGAGCTAATTCCTCCACATCCTCAAAGCATGGATGATGGAAACTAACTCAAGATCATGTGTAGGGTTATTTTTCTCATGCTCTTTTAAATTCCATGATTCATAACAGATCGCGTGATCATTTTGCAAGAGGAATCCTCCAAGTCCTTCCTTGCTTGCATCCTTGCAAATAATGAAATCCCCATTAGGATCCACAAGTTGTAACACCAGTGCAGTCATCAAAAGATGCTTAAGCTTTTGAAAACTTTCTTTGCACTTAGCGGTCCATAAGTACTTACTTGCTTTCTTCTACAAAGTGGTCATGGGGCAAGCGATTCTCGAGAAGTTCTCAATGAACTTTCGATAATATCCGGCTAATCCCAAAAAGGACCTAATGCCAGTGACATTTGTATGGGTAGGACAATCCTTTATGGCTTTAATCTATTCTAGTTCCACAGATATCTCTGTCTTGGAGATAATGTTACCTAAATACTGTATCTGTGATTTGTAAAAATCACATTTACTAAACTTTGCATAGAACTAGTGTTCTCTGAATACTTGTAGTACTATGCAAAGGTGTTCTTCATGGTATTCTTTATTATTTGAATAAACCAGTATGTCATCTATAAATAACAAGGCAAACTTATCCATATACCTATTGAATATTTTTTTCATCATACACAAAAAGTTTGTAGGTGCATTGGTCAACCCGAACGACATCAATACAAACTCATAGTGCCCGTACCTTGTACAAAAGGAGGTTTTGTGAATATCCTCATCACGAATCTGTACCTGATGGTATCTAGATTGCAGGTTAATATTTGAAAAGATTATATCTCCTCCCTATTACCACCTAATTTGCACTTAGTCGGTGTTATCAAGTGATCCTGGTGAACCGGAAAAATATGATTTGTTTGGACTTCAGAAGACCTTAAGACTTGCTTCTAGGAAGTGTTTTTTTAATCTACCACATGTTCATATTCCCCTTAGGAAGTTGTAATAAAATGTTCTAGCATGATAGCGTATGTAAAAGACTCGGTCACTTGGACTAATTTATCAATTCGATCATCCCAGAGTGTTTTTTTCCTTGGTTATTATTGGTTGTTGAATAAACAACCGATAATTTCTGAGTTTTTCACTCAATACCTCCAAAGTTGGGGTGGTCAGCTTGACATTTAGGCCTATTGAGGTTATTAGAATATGTGTGTCAATGTATAAACATGCTAGGAATTATGGTCGAGTCATATGAACGTGTGCTAAGGCCCCCTAGGTTTTGTTTTTATTTTTATTTTTAATTTTAATTTTTCCACAAAACTTAGGCTATTTTTTAATAGTCTAAATGGAAAAATTGGTATTGTAATAAAAGTGGGGTTAAAAGTCAGATTTAGTCATGGGGATGCTCATTTTATAACTCGTAGCACCTGGTAAACACATAAACCCACTTTTCCTAAGTTTTGAGTGATTTTTCCATCACTCGGGTAAGAAAATCCAAAAAAAGCAAATATTAATTAATTTAATTAAAAATTAATTAAATAATGGAGCAAATCCAAATTCCTAAAGTACTAGATTTTGCTCCGATTTGACTGAAATAATTCTCATCAGCTTTAGATTGACTAGGAGTTCCCACTCATTGACTGAAGGCACGAATCAGGCCTGAAGAGGAGCTTAACAAGCTCATGCAAATCTGGGGGTTGCGCCCTCCTTTCTCACTCCTCCATAGGTGTGGATCAATCTGGGAGTTGTTTCATGGGTGGTTCAGTTCACTTAGTGAGGTGTCATGTCATAACCCCAAATTTTCACAAAAATTTAAAATTTTTGAGTTAACAATAAATGCTATAACCTACATTTTTACTAATAGCTAACAGTTGACATAAAGAAACAGTTAAGTAATTGGTTTCATTAAATTCTAAAATAACTTAACAATTTATTTTTCATAGCAAGATTAAAATCTTTTTGTGTGCTATTTTTTTCAGTGTACTGATTAGTTCTTTTATGTTAGTAGGTGGAATCTACTTTTAAATCCGGGGCTTACTTAGCATTCGTGCTAACACAGTTGAATACTGTTTCTTACAGGTTTTTACAGGTATGATCGATCGAGTATATATTTTTAAAGGATTTATTAGTGTCAGCAATATTTTGTTTGCAAAATAAAAAAAGCTTAAAGAAATAAGCTGCTAAACACTAGACATCTCCTGTAAGGTAAAATCATTTGATTTTCATCAGTTCTTCAAATAAGCAAGCTTGGAAATAATTAATGACAGTACATCATATTTGTGACTCTAACACTAGAATATCAGTTACAAGTATTTCTACTTTAGTCTAAGTAATTTGTAATACTTACAAACATTGTTTCCTTGACAATATTTTTGCAATAGTATCTTTCCTTGCCTGTATATTTATTGTCCCTTAAATTATTTCCATAAGGTACTTACAGCCTATTATCTTATGAACAGTAAAAACCTTTGAGTGTAGAAAATATGACCATTATACCCTTCTACAAGAGCTTATGGTTACCAATACTTTGTTCCCAAGTCTAACTTTGTATTCTATTAACTTTTGAATTTAAATAGGATCATTCCTATTCCAATTATCAGTTTTTACCTCTGTAATTATCTTACTGTCCACTAAACATTTTGCATGAGCATAAAGCCAAGTTGAGTATACTCCCAAGTATTATCAAAGTAATGTCACATAAACTATGTGACAGAATTTTGTGATAATATTCTTACCTTTACCTTTGTACTACTTCATAGTTTCAATTCTATTTGAGTTATTAGTTCAAGCAAAATCTCGTAGATATACATAATCGACTTGATCAATGAATATTCAATATACCAATAGTTTGTTATTATAATGTATTTAATTTAACCTTTAACTCCCTTTGCATTATTACAAGGTATTATCTATAAGTTTTAGACTTGTAAAAATTCCTAAGGCAAAATGGTTTACTATGCCCCAAGCTATAATTTAACTTGCTACTAGAGACACTATAGTCATGCCCTAGCTAACATACACTCTTTTTATAACTATACTAAAGACTTAAAATTTAATCTATTTTATAAACAAAACATATATCACATTATTTCATTCTACTCAAAACAATGTTTAGAGTATTGTCGTGCCACCAATATAACGTTATGATAAAGTTTATTATAAGACTACATTATATCGTTGGTAGCAAGGTTTTATGCTTAAATACCATGGGGCTTATATATACGTGACACAATGTTTGGTCAATGTAATCCCTCCATGATGATAAACTGGTTATTAGGTTAATATAATTCATGGTGCTGTTGATTAGTGAATTGATTAGGAATTATTAGGTTGTTATTATGGTTTAACCCACGCTGCAATGAACAAATAATTGGTAAAATTCCTCCATGCAGGAACTATAGGAGACGACCCTCGCTGCATGATTAAATTTGTGGCTACATGGTTGAATCCCGTCCACGTCTGGAAAATATATAATACACTGGAGACCTAACCCAACGCATTACTGTCCCATAGTTTACGCTGGCTCCAGGGTTGCTTGGCTTGTCTCCCATGGAGGTCGTCGTTCTCCTAGTTACCATCGCCTTGTACATTGACTTTGTGCTGCCTCCATTCTCCCATGAGTGGTTTTGATTCCTGGTTCTTCTCTACCAAGCATAGAGTTATTCTTCCTGCTACCTTCGTTTCACTGCCTGTGAAACCTTCTTCCAAGCACGTGTAGCTTAGTGATTTCTTCAATTTTCCTTCTTGGCTCTTCATAGCTCGCTACTATATGAGGTTCTAATATTTATTGGGTTCCCCACTGCACCGTTTATAGGTGACAATGCCTATAAATCAGTTCTCCATACTCCCAGTGACAGGTGAAATCATTAAAAAAAACTTTCTTTCATTTACTGCAAGTTTTAATATAGAATACTTTCAAGATTTTAGTACGTAAGATGATTTATTGACAAGGGTTTACACTTGCTGCAGGTGCTCGTTGAATTGCAGCTCGTATAGGGATAAGAAGATAGCTCTTGCAACAGCCATGGCTCATGGCTCAAACTCGGGTAAGCTCCGTGGTCTGAAAGATGGGTTCTCCCTTATTTACAGTTAGGGTGGTCGTTGGACTCGCCCAGGGTTTGAATACCCTTCCTTGTCTTGCCATGAGTTATGTTATTATTTTACTGTTTTACAAGTTGTTTGGAAGAATGTTTAAATTCAAACCCTAGATAGGGTGGATGAAAATTGTAAAGGTAGAGTACTTGTCGAAGCTTGGCTTCGTAGTCGGTTTAGGTTGTAAATTTTTGCAAAGGTAGCTTTACTGCAACTTGTTTCGGTTGTTAGGAGCTTATGGTGTGCTCTGTATAATTTAGGTTTTTTACCCTTCCTGACTATTAATGAAGTTTAACTCGGTTGAGTATTTTATAATGGTTTTATATATAAATTTTGAAGGCTGATACTTACAGCCGTGATGTAAATCTTGTTTAATTGATGAAATTCACACATTAGGGTTTGACCTATAAAACCTTGTTTGGTTTAGGTTACTCTTGTGATAATAATTACATTGTTTCTCTATTTTAATCTATCTGTCCTTAAAGGACTATGAGTGGTTTATTTGACTATTTAATGATGATTACAAAATTGATACCAAAATTGGTTGTTATGTTTGTACTAGTAATGTAATAGTTTTAAGGGTTTGAACCCCGACATTTAGATGTATGTTGTTATTAATAGACTATTTTTCTTTTGTAAATGCAATTGCACATGTTAATCAATAATTTAGTTTATCTTTGTTATATAACAATTTTAGTTAGTGGTTTTTAAAAGAATTTAACCCGAATATAACCTAGGTTACTACAGTACTAAAGTATTTATTATTTATGCTCAGAATATGAGCCATGGTTTACTCCCTTTTAACTTAAATATGATAGTGATTCCTATGTTATTATCTTGTAATTTTTATTACTGTTGTACATGTTTTTCTTTAATTTGTTTTTATAAATTATTAACCTATAATTGTCATTGTTTAAGAATAATAATAATATTATTTATATTTATAATACTATTATTTAAGTATAACATATATTCTTAAGTTTATATTGGTTCTTATTTGTATAGTGATTACGACTGAAAGCAGTCTATAATATTTGTGTCAGTTAATTCAATTTGTATCTGTAGACTTACTTAGAGAACAAAAATAAAAGAACCTTCTTACCTATCAATATTCTTTATAATTTCACTGTCTACAAAAGTATAAGAATAGTTTATAATATTAGCTTAAGACCCTAAGTTACTACTGTCCTTTAGCTATTAAAACTAAGAAAGGACTAATGTAACCTTTATCCTATTAATAACTATAGTTCAGACAGATGCAGGAAGAGTAGTTGTCATTAAAAGAAGAAGTTAAGATGTCAGTATTATTTTTATATCTTTTCTTAACATAAACTATTAAATTTCAACTCATAAAACTAATTCTTCTATTTTCAATGTAAAAGTACAGTTTATGGAAATAGAAACTGTGTAGAAAATAATTTAAAAAGTTAAACATACTAAACTCATTCCGTAATATGAGTATTGTTATGTATTAACATGTTATTTACACAGTCTATTGCTGATAAAATGTTTGCAAAACAATTTAATAAACTTTCTAGAAAACAACTATCTACTAAGAAATAACATTTCATTACTCTGAAAACATAAATATTCGATTCATTCATATTCCTATCATACTTCATTTACTTAAACAAACTACCTATACTAGGGTATCATCTAGATTACTCCAATGGGGAAAAACACAGGTAGTATTTATATTTCATCACAGTACAGATTCAATCTAGAATAACTAAGAGATTTCAACACATCATAACATAAAATCATTCAATAATCGCTCATACATAGATATAAACTATAACACGGAAATTAAAACATAATGGAACCTGTCTTTAAAGCTGGATGACCACAACAATGGGAGGCCGTTCCTCCCTACCAACTGTTGGAGAGCACTCAGATAGCGACTTCTCAGGACTCCCAAGCCTGTTCTGGTCTGCTTGGCTGGAACTAGGTGGATAAATAAACAAAGTACCAGTCCTAAGACTCAATACTCACTCTGCATACTGTAGTAAGATCTTTCAGCTGCAAAGTTGTACTAGATCAACTTTCTGCAGTTTACCCCTCAAACACCTTCCTTCCAATTTCCCTTTCCCAATGAATTCCTTGAAGTGCATTCACCTGAATGATTCTTCTCATAGAATGAGCAGCCTCACCTCTCTACATTGGGCATTTGTAATAATATTTCCTAGGTATTTTTGGGTAAGTTGTCATTAATTGAGCCACCTGCTCTGATCCCACTTTCTTGGAGGATCATGACCCCAAATGTAGGGAAGTTTCCACCTGCAACATAGGAAGTGTTTGAGGATGCTGCCACTTGTCTTTTTGCTCTCCACCTAGTTCCTTCCACCAACTTGGCAAGTAATACTCTTTTTAACAGCTCTCCCAAACTGTTGTCTCCACTTTTATTTATTTAAAATTAAATATTCAGAATTACATTTCACATTCTTGGCTCTGCTGAGTCATCAGTTTCCACTTAGCATTAAATTTAACATAATGTATGGGAATAAAATCAAAATAAGATAACATTATTTTACAAAACTGGGGCAGGTGACATGTCACTCCGATTTGCAGTTCCATTCCATTTAGACTCATTTCATCATTAGATCAGGCTCGGCTTGACTCTCTGTTAGCTTCGGTCTCTCTTTCAGTCAGGCATGCGCCCCTCTTGGCGAGTATGGATATAACTAAAGCAACTTTTTCCTCTTGCAAGCTAGTTAGAGTTGGATAAAGAGTTGTTTCCATTGTAATACTTATATATTTTCATTGTTAATATAGAATCTTTAGATGCTATACTGTGCAGTGCATGTGTTTGTATGGATTCTCAACGTCATGCTGCTAATGTGGTAACTACAAGTTTTTTCCAATTTTTGTGCTACTTTGTATTCTAGATTCAAGGATTTAGTTCAACCATGTAAGGGTGTAAAATGGGAAAGTAAGATTACTTTCTCTTGTTTGTTCATATTATGTATGCTCAAGAATCTACGTTATATGCTTAAATACGATTATTTTTGCATGATCTTTCATTTTTTTGTTTCATACATATATATCCAGATCTCACGAGGTGTTGTGCAGGCTTGTGTGATCTAGTTGCAGGTTCCTGATTAGATGAGGTGTGGATCAATATGGACACCATTCCTTATCCAATAAGCTCAAGACTTTGTCCCTCAGTAGTCCACAAAAGGGTGTTCTTTCAGCTTGTTTCATTCAAGCAACGAACCAACCTTTTCTCCTCTTACTCTCCTTTTACAAAATTAAATATTCTTGGTTACTTGGATTTTATATTTTGGATATGCTATTTCAAAGATGATATATTTATAGATATAAAAATATAGTATTTGCATGCATAGATCTAGTTTCATTTAAGAAAAAGATTCAAGTCCTTTCTCTTTAAAAATTAGATCTAGCAGTAAACGTCTTTCATTTTTTATAAGCAGTTTTAAGCCAAATCAAAAGCTTGTTTGAAGTGAATAGTATTTATTTATTAAAATTTTAATCTAGCATCAAAATTTCACATTGCATTAGCTTCCCCAAAGCTAACCAATATCCTCAAGAGGACTTGTCCTCTTGAGTTATTTTTGTCTTTTCTTAAAAGTACTTTAACTTAGTATTTTTCGGTAGTTTTTTGGGGTTTGTCCAAAGACACTTTTAAAGTGTTTTGGGGAACTTTACACTAATTAAAGATTGCTGCTTTTTAGCAGTTTCATCTGAAAATAGGAGTAGTTTCTGTCCAAAAAGTGATTTTTGGGCCATTCGAGACCCCCTAGGGGTCTCCCCATCTTCCGTAGTCATTATTGTTGTAATTTGTAATCCCTTGGGTTCATTCAGTATAAGAATCAAGTGGAAATTTTTCAATTAATAATTGTAACTGAGTAGTAAAAATAAATTTCTAGTAGGCTATTTTGAGACCACTCCCCATCCCCCAAGGGGATCGTGCGTTTTGTGTTTTTTGCACTTTTTTTTCTTTTTTACTAGTTTTGTCTTGTATTGCAGCATTGTATAGTTTCAATTCACATTTTATACTTTCAATATTCACAAATTCAATGTAATCATACTTCTTACCCCAATACTACCTGATTGACCCGAAAGGGGTAAGGGATGCGTGGTAGGACTAATTAGACAATCCATGAGTTGTGTTTTCTATTTTTTTTATATTTAAAATTAAACCCTCCAGGATTTCTAGATTGAGGTCCAATTGGAACAAAATATATTCATGGAGGTTTTCCTTTTTTAACAAAGAACACAACTTAAAATCCTTAAAAAACTTATCAAGGCTCTGTTGTGTATGCTCTGCACTGGTTGTGGTTCATCTGATCAGTCAAGATGCATAAAAAGAAACATGAGTGACTAGGATTATTAGGATTCACTTTCCCAATTAACAACCTCACGTGAAAATCCAATGCCTCAACTAAATCGTAAATGGTGGAAAAATACCCAAAGGAAGTGGGAACTACTCAATAGTGACCTCGAGGCACCGATCTCTGTTACATCCTAGTGGGTGTATTATGAACACAGTGTTAGAGACTCCATTCATCCCACACATTCCTCAAGGGTAGCCATAGCGGTTGTTACTTTTGGACATACTCCAAGTACCCCCTGGGTATATCTGGAGTCCCCCCGCCTAATTTAATTAACTCATCATACATTAACTTAAAATTTAAAAAGAGAACTTTCAACACCCATTTGTAATTCAAAAACAATCTCATTTGTGAAATCCATTATTGGAGCTGATCTATTTGATATTATAATATGTTTATGCATTACTGCTTATCAACTTTTGATTTCTATGTTGTTGAGTTATAACAAATCTTGCAAATATCTTGTGTCGAATTCATTTGTCAAAAATCCTAAAATACTTACTCATTTAATACCATATTCATCTAAGTAACTAGGTAACTCATAGGGTCTACCCCCCTTGGCTTCATTAGGAGTTTTCCTAAATGGAGGAGTCAAGAACAAGGTGACATCCTTGACTCGATACTTTACCCCAAGGACTCACCGAGTGGCTTCAATATTTCTGCCATAGTCCCCCCCAGGTGTGTGAAAAGTGGCAGCACTCCCACCTGATCTGACAGGTCATCGATCCTAGGGAGTGTATAACGGTTTTTTATAGCCATTTTGTTCAACTCATTGTTATCAATGCACATTCGCATCGTACCATAGTTTTTATTTATGAACAATGTTGGTGCTCCCCAAGGAGACACACTGGGTCAGATATACCATTTCTCTATCAACTCCTGCAACTACAGTTTGAGTTCCACCAACTCAGATGCACTCATGTGGTAAGGGGATTTGGAAGTCGAAATAGATTCGGGGTTCAATTCGATGGAAAAGTCTACGTCTCGTTTTAGAGGTAATCTTCAGATTTCCTCAAGAAACACATCCTTGAATTCTTCAAGAACAGGGAAGTCTTCTATGCATTGCTCTTTATTAGACTCTATGTCTTGGATGTTCACTACAAACAACTTGCAGCCCTTCCTGATGCATTTCTTCACTTGTAAGGCAGATAATTGCCTTATAGAAACTTTCTTTGGAATACCATGAACCTTCACTTGGTTCCTTGGGCTATCATTACATGATACTGACTTTTGCAAACAATAGAGGATGAGATGGTGTTGTTCCAGCTAGTCCATGCCGATAAGTACATCATACAATCCTAAAGGTAGGATGTTTAAGTCTTACTTTCGTAGGAAAACCATTTAGGTTTACCTCACATTCTTTAACAATTTCTGAAACTTTCTATTTTGTACCTATGGATAACTAAACCAGCGAGGTTTTATCATGCTTAACTTTTCCTAGCTTGCATTCATCAACAATTTTAGGCGAAACATAGCTCCAGCAAGCAGTGGGATCAATAACTATTGAAATAGAAGTGTTCAATATATTACCTTCTATTTCAACCATTGTAGCGTGATGGTCTTCCTGTCGGCCATCCTATGCTACATAGATCCGCAGTGTTACAGCTATGTCTTCAATAGTTGGGTCTTCCTGTAAGTTATGCAAGACCCCACCGTTCTTGTTCTTACAATCTTGGGCATAATGATGCCCGTGAAATTTCTAGCGCTTGATCTGTAGTGGGGTAGCATTGTCTCCACTTGTTACTGACTTGTTAACATTAGAAGATGGTACATAAGGCTTTGTACCATATTTATTAAAGTTTTGGTTCACTTGAAAGCTGTTATTCTGCTTTCTATGTGGTTGTGGGTTGGACCCAGGTTTGTGGTTATCAGAGAATATTTTACACTTGTCTCGGTTTTGGTTTATGTTCTCGTTCCTTAGATGTCCATGATCATAATATAGCCTAGATTTATGTAGTGTGGTATCCAAGGTCTTAGGCATGTCAAATTCAATCATGTCCTGAAAACTGGGAGGAAGAAATCCTAGGAACTGCTGGATCTTTATGTTTTATTCTTTGATGTATGGTACATAATGCAATAGATCTAGAAATCTATTAATAAACAAATCCATAGTCCTGGATCCCATCTGTAGTTCGTGAAACTCTTTCACTTTTCTGTCAAAGAAACTTTTTGACATATATTTCACTTGGAAAATTTTCCGAAAGGTATTTGTTATCCACCTGAATGGTAGCTCTCCGTCCGAGTGCTGAAATTTGCTATGTTGGCACACAAAAGGACATTTATGGATTGAGGGTTGCCCAAAACACTATAGATGGGGTTATTATGAACTACATTTATCATCCATCCAGTTGGTTATTTTGACCTTTTAAATATGTCAAGTCCTGTACGTGACTCTTCTTATATGCAACTCGTGTGTTGTACGCGAGTGTCGGTTATTGCATCACGCGTACATATTTCTACACAGGTTACCCTTATAGCAACTCGCGTGTCATATGCGAGTTGCCAGTATCGATACCCGCGTACACCTTCCTTTGACATTTAAAAAAAAAATTCATGATTACTTGAGATTAGTTAAGCTCTTAACCTTAATCGCCTCAACTGTCTCAACCTCCTCAACCTTCGAAACTGCCTTATTTCACCAAGTATAAATACAGGCCTTGGGGAGGGTGTTAATGATATACACTTGGAGAGAAAAGTTATGCTGGTGGAGTTCATTCAGAAATCTTTGGAGCTGTGGAACTCAAAATCCTTTGGTTGCATAGGAGTCCTTGTCTAAGGCATTGGGTTGTAATCTGAACTCTTGCATTATTGTTAATAAAGAGAATCCTTCTTCCATATGTGTCTTGAATGTCTCTCATATATTGTGGTTTAATAAATACTTATGATTCAACACTCTATATATGATTTATCTAACCTTTTTATATATATGTATCATCTTTTATTTGGATGATTGACTCTTGACAGGTGAAGGAGAAGCATCCCTGAAGGCTTAGGAGGAGAAGCAGAGTAGAAGACGACAAGCTAGGATCAACCGTCGTGTATCGGGTGAGTCTTTTCTATCCTCCTATTTCCTTTACTGCACTCTAGAGTCGATTGCCTGCAAGTTTCATGAGTATGTTGGTAACCCCAGACCTTCGGTTATAAGGTTTTTATTCCTGTACAACAGAATCGGCGACCCCGCTGGGGAGCCTAGACTGTTGTAGGTTTTTTCTATCACCCCTGACCAGTGTTTGCTTTGAAGTTTGTGTGTGGTCTTTTATCCTAGTTCATACTTATCACAGTGTTTGAAAGTCTTGTGGATTTTTCTTATTTTCTGAGAAAATTTTTGTACCTTTACATAGGTTGTTCTTCTATACAGTCACATACAGAGGCCTACATATGCGGGTTGCTCTCTTAGACAGTCGCATACAATACGCGAGTTTCCCTTCTACACAGTCACGTACAAGCCTGGAAATAGGGATTTTTTAGGATTGGGTTTGCTTGTCCCTCTCTTTGTGTAATTCTTGTTTGTTAGTTGGATTTCTTTATGAATACCGTGCTATTTGTATGAAGACCTTTGGTGACCACACGTTGTGCTTTTTTCGTAAAGCCCTTGGGTTTATTTTGTTTGGATTGTCTTATGTTTGCATGCTGAAGTAGCTTGGACTATTGGGTTATAGGTTGATATGTCTATGTCTAGATTAGTGATCAGGGTCTTGGGCATCATTTTTCCAGTCTATCTTTTGATAGTGGTTGGTTTGTCACTCACCTTTATGATTTTACAATGATCTTTTGTCATTGTGTTCACCCAAGCTACGGTTCTCAGTCTTCCTTTGTTGGTTGATTCTTGGTTCTTTTGGCCTATTTACTTAAGTTTGTTTATTTTATGCAGTTGATTAGATCCAAGTATACTCAAGTGTAGTGCATTTTAGGTGCATGGTAGAGTTTGAGCATTTTATAGCATTAGGGTTCGTTCTTCGCTCTTTCCCCCACCTTCTTTTCTTACTATGATTCTTGGTTTATGTTTCTAGTCATCCTCTGTCAGTGATATTTTCTTGAGTTCAGAAGCTTGTTGGTGTTTGTTTCCTTCTTCTTTGGTTGGTTAACTTCACCATGCCAAAATAGTTGACTTGTCTTTTATGCGAGCCTTCCTTCCAAGTAGGGTTTATACTGACTTTAGGGCATTATAGATTTTGTTTGGTGGTTGTATAGCAAAGTTCCTTTTGTTTTTTTCTTGTCATCTGCATGATTTTAGTTTGTATGTTTTTTTTCTTTTGCATTTATAAAAGAAAAATAAAAATAACGTATACTTGTTTTTGCTGCTTTCCCCCTCACCTCCTTCTTTAGCTTGACCTTATTAGACAAGGTATTGAGAAGCCTTTGTTTGTAGGTTTAGATTGATACTTGGGACTTTTTGACCTTTGTTTATGTCAGTCTTTTTGCTCAGTCTCTTTATTCCAAATTTGTTGGCTTGTTTACCTTTGTAAGCCTTCCTTTCAAGGGAGGTTGATATCCAACTTTAGGGAAACCTAGGGTTTGTTTTTTGGGGTATAGAGTAGTTGTCTATTTTCTTTGCTTACAGTACTTGCTTGCATTAGTTGATACGTTGTTTTTTCTTTTGCATTTATAAAAGAAAAAAGGCAAAAACACATGTTTGCTTTATATGCATGTAGATTAGGTTTTTAGTCTAGATTGCATGGCATATCATTGTTTTTGAAAAATAAAAATAAAAAGAGCTTGTTCTTTTGTGGTTTTCAAGTTTCTATTTGAAAGATAAAGAGAATACTTTTTCCTTTTTTCATTTCTTTTCTCTTTGCTTGGTCATTTTGTTTCAACTTTGAGTCAAAACACCACATAAGTTTCATGCCATTTACCCTCTCACTAAAAACAACCCTTAAAATAAACGATATAATTCAAAAATTATTAGTAAGTTTTATTTTATAGGGTCATACACCAACTAGCTCAGGCTAGAATTGTGGATTAGGGAGTTTTAACTCTCCACAAGTATTTAAATATCAGACGTAGTTGGCCAATCACTAGGTAAACCCTTTTCTATGTTGATTGTATCTGGGAAGATCCTATCAAACGAGAGTCAAGCATGAGGCCGCCTGGAGACTTGGACTAAGGAGATAACCCTCTGATTCCTTGTCAAAGCGTAAACCAAGGTTTTTACGCATCTGGGGATTCTGTCTTCGACAGGGTTTTGGGCTCAGCTACCCTGCCCATGCATACGAACCAAGCTTGTGACTGTCCCCATAGACTGTCAATATAGTTAAGGTAGCCTTTAGTCTCTTTGACATCTAGGGTTCATACACAGGTACACCGAAAGGCTATTTTTGGTTGACCTTGGAAAGGCTTGGAAGGAAACCCTGCTAGAAAGTGTGGGAGGGAGGTGGGTGATTCCTCCTCTTGTGCCTAAGAACATCTACAGAGACACCAAGTAACTGTCTATCAGCTTTCTTTTGGAAAGCGTATCTTAAAACCTGTTTGTCTGTTTGGCTTGAGGAAGTTTTAGTGAGTGCTGTGTGGTTTGTCTGTACTTAGTGTGCCTTTAGGTGTGTGCTTTGTAATTTTGGTTGCCTATCAACCACGGACTTTGTCTCCTAGTTTGAAACTATGGCTAACACCCCTTCAAACACCAACCAAGAGATCCCCATGGTGGGAACTCCTTGTAATATTCCTCTCACGGGGAATGTTGGTGTTCCCTTGATGGCCACCCTGAATCTTCCTGGATTCACCCTAGGGCTACCGATGTGGTTTTTTTCCACTCCAACTATCCTAAATTCTCCTGGTGCTTCTCAAGTAAGCTCCTTATATCAAGAGCATCAAAACACTATTTCCCCTTCACCTGTAGTTGATTCTCCTCCTCCTTCTACCTCATGCGGTGAAAGTACTAATACTAGTAACCGACAGTCTAAAAGGAGTAAAAGAAGGAGGAATAGGAAGAAGGCACATAAGCAAGGGGGCACCCATTCAACCTCTACAATTCGAGTTGAACCTCACAACCCAGCCTTTGTTGTTCATGCTAGGGGCACCCATCCAAACTCTGTAGGTCATGTTGGATCTAAACACTCAACCTCTGCAAGTCAAGTTGATCTTCACCATCCAGCCTCTATTGATCATGCTGGTGGGATCCTTCCAACCTTTCCAGGTCATGTCGAATCCAGCCCCTCAGCGTCTATATTTCATGCTGAAGGAACCCGTTCAACCTCTGTTGTTCAAGTTGAACCTCCCCATCCAACCTTTGCAATTCATGTTGGATCCATCCACCCAGCCTCTGAAGTTCATGCTAGGGGCACACACTCAACTGCTACAAAGCATGTTGATCCTAACCACTCAGCCTTTGTTGTTCATGTTGGTGGTGCCTGTCGAACCTCTACAATTCATGTTGGACCCAGTCTCTAAGCCTCTACAAGTCATGTTGGGGGTAGTCTCGCAGCCTGTGGAAGTCATGCTGGGGGTAGTCTCTCAGCCTCTATGGTTCATGCTGAATACAATTCGTCAACCACTACGAGTCATGTTGACACTGTTGAAAAGACTACCCATTCAAAACACAAGCCCAAGTTTCCTTGTAAGCTTTGTGAGCGAGACCACCTTACTTATAAATGCCCTTCTATCACGGAGGTGCAAAGAGTTTGGTTTCATGGTCATCCCATTTTTGAACATTCTAAAGCTTTTCAACAACCAACCTCTCTTATTCAGGTTGGACCCAGTCACCCAGCCTCTATAGTTCATGCTGGGGGAAAACTCTTAGCCTCTGTAGGTCATGTTGAGAGCAAATAGTCAACCACTACTAGTCATGTTGACACTATTGAGAAAACTGGTCGTTTCAAGTGTAAACTTAAGTTCCCTTGTAAGCTATGCGAGGGAGATCATCTTACTCACCGGTGCCCTGCTATCGCGGAGGTGCGAAGAGTGTTGTCCGAGACTCAAGAATTTCCTTCTTCTGAACAACCTATAGTTTCTCAACAACCTACTCAACCTTTGGTTGATCAAGTGGTCGAACAAATCTCAGATTTGGTCGATCCCACTCTTCTTTTGGAGAGTGATCCTGATGTGATTGAACAAATGTCATCTTTGCTCAATCCCACTCTTTTTTCAGAGAGTGATCCTGATGTGATTGAACCAATGTCATCTTTGGTTAATCCCACCCTCCCTTCAGAGAGTGACTTTCATGAAGCGGTTGAATTGATTTCAGTATTGATCAATCCCACTCTTCCTTTGGAGAGTGAAGTGTCTGCTAGTCACATTTTCTTCACTGCCAATTCATATCTTACTGAGCAAGGGGGCACTGAACTTTATTTGGATCAAAAACCACCAAGCTCTTGGATTTCTTCCTTTGATTGGGATAGCCTAGTTGAGCCGCGCCTTCCTTCTGATGCACCTTTCCAGATAAAGGTAAAAGTTGAATCATACATGATTGCTCATTGTATTGTTGATGAAGGAGCCTCAGTTAGTATCTTGTCTGCTCGTGCTTGGTGAGGCATGGGATCTCCCAGCTTTGTGTCGACTACTAGTCAGTTACTGGCGTTTGATAGAAGAACTTGTATAGCCTTGGGAATTATTGATCAAACACATGTTACTTTGGGTGGGAAGACCGTCTTAGTTGACTTCATGGTGATAGAAGACCCCTTGGACTTCAATATGTTCCTTGGACGTGATTATGTCTATGGCATGCAAGCTATGGTGTCAACATTATTTCATGTGATGTACTTTAATCGTGGTGAATAAATTGTCACTATTGATCAATTGGATTTTCTTGATCCGTCTCCTAACCCAACTAGAGACCAGGTCTTTCCTTTATCGATTCCCAGTGTTTTTGTAGACACTACCCCACCACAGGTGAGCTATGTTGCCTCATGTCCTTTACATTCAATTGCTACTGAGAAGCAGCCTCTGTTTTCATGCTTACCTTCTCGGGACTTGGTCCTAGTAGTTGAACGGGTGAGTCATCCTATAAAGACCATGGAGCTTGCTCTCCACTCTGTCAATCCATTTGAAATTTTAGACATGTGTCCTATCTCGGATGATCTCCTTCCTTTGGATTAAGTCTTCCTAGAGTCTTTGATACAGTCTGACCTTCTTTTGGATGTTGGTTCAGTTGTGACTAAGTCTAACCCTGATTTTCTTAGTAAGCCTAATTTTCCCATGGATCGGCCTTCTTATGTTGGTATTGTTGAGTTTTTGGACTCTCCCTTCGAACAGCAAGTCAGTGATCCTGACGAGTTTGATTTTTCTTATGAATTTTTCCACTCTTGTGATACTGAGTTTGTTCCTGCAGACTCTATCTCCCTTGTTGATTTTTTCTCTCCTTCTAAGGTTGATCTTATTGATTATAAACCCTCGATCCTTGGTTCTATAGAATCTCCTTTGGTTGATTCTTCCTTGACTTTTCCTTTTATAGAAGATGGAAAATTCGCATGTGTTTCTTCCAAAGTGACCCGCATCGGATCTTTTCTTCTGAATATGATCCTGATGTTGTTGTTTCTTGGAGATAGGATTTTTAGTTGGATTCACAACTGTTTATTGGCCTTGTCTTGTTGTTCAATCTCTAATTGCATTTGCATGCATCCTGCTTCCACGCTTTTAGCTCGTTGTATAAGCCCTCATCTTTGTTCTCATCATCGCTAAGCCTTGTATCATTTTGCCTTTGCAACTTGACAATATAGATGGGATTATTATGAACTACATTTATCATCCATCCAGTTGGTTATTTTTACCTTTTAAATATGTCAAGTCCTGTATGCAACTCTTATTATATGCAACTCGCATGTTGTACGCGAGTGTCGGTTATTGCATCTCGCGTACAGATTTGTACGCGGGTTACCCTTATAGAAACTCGCATGTCATACGCGAGTTGCCAGTATTGATACCCGCGTACACATTCCTTTGACATTTAAAATAAAAATTCATGATTACTTGAGATTAGTTAAGCCCTTAACCTTAATCACCTTAACTGTCTCAACCTCCTCAACCTTCGAAACTACCTTATTTCACCAAGCATAAATACAGGCCTTGGGGAGGGTGTTAATGATATACACTTGGAGAGCAAAGTTACGCTAGTGGAGTTCATTCATAAATGTTTGGAGCAGTGGAACTCAGAATCCTTTGGTTGCATAGGAGTCCTTGTCTCAGGCGTTGGGTTGTAATCTAAACTCTTTCATTATTGTTAATAAAGAGAATCCTTCTTCCATATGTGTCTTGAATGTCTCTCATATATTGTGGTTTGATAAATCCTTATGATTCAGCACTGTGTATATGATTTATCTAACCTGTTTATATATATGTATCATCTTGTATTTGGAGGATTGGCTCTTAACAGGTGAAGGAGAAGCATCCCTGAAGGCTTTGGAGGAGAAGCAGAGCGGAAGAGGACAAGCTAGGATCAACCGTCGTGTATCGGGTGAGTCTTTTCTATCCTTCTATTTCCTTTACTACACTCTAGAGTTGATTTCCTGCAAGTTTCATGAGTATGTTGGTAACCCCAGACCTTCGGTTATAAGGTTTTTATTCTTGTACAACAATATTCCAACATATTTCTCTTAGCTCATATTTATTGGTGTGTTTTAAATCACTCCACCATTTGGTTGCCTTGCCATTCAAGTTATAGATGGAAAGACGAGCCCTCATCTCACTTGAGTAGTTATGAACTTGAAAGTATTTTCTCATGCCCAGCAGCCACTCTTCATCCTTCTCCCCAGTGTTTAATTCACCTTCATTGGTTGGGGCTCTTATTTTTCTAAACTCCCCCTAAAGAATGTGATGATATCCTTTCAGTGCTTCAAGGGTACATTCCTCTTTTTATTCTTCTGTTGGGCTACTGGCCCATTTATGGTATGGTTCTATTTTGGAACTGTTTGTGGACTAGGTAGGTTTACCCTGCGGGCTTCCTCCTGTCATATTTATTAGTAATGATTCATTTATATCTTGTTGTTCTTTTCTTTTGTTCAGACATTCTTCTCTGAGACTTCACAATTATTATTGAAGACTGTGCATAGTCTTCAAAATATTAGAATTCCACTCCACCATGAGTTTTCCCTCTGGTGTGGGATTGTTTATTCTTCCTTGTCGGCTGCTATCTTCCTTAGTGTTCATAAACCGAACTATTCAGTAAACGTTTCTTGAAATTTCAAAAATTTGAAATAACAGAAAAAATTCCTATTAGCAACAAATTTAATATCATACTCTATTTTCCTGGAAGTAAGTGCTTGGTACGCCCGTAGGTCTCTTAGTATTGAAACTGGGCTATGATACCACTTGTAATGTCCCAAAAAATAGAAAATAAAAATAAAAATTTATTAGGCTAGTGAATACTACCTATACGGAACATTATTGACTTGTAGAACTATATCGTACACTTCATGTACCATTGTTTACTCATAATATGTTCTTACGTTCTGTCATTTACTTTCAGTCATTATTATTAATGTATTGTACTCACGATGTCGTATTGTGGTTTACTGCTTAGTTCTTATGTTTAGGCATCTGTCGCGTATGTCTCGCTACTTGATTTAAATGCTTTGTCCTTTCTGCATATTTTTACTTGTTATTTAAAAATTCCTAACTTAACCTTGTTTGTGGAAACAAAGTGGGCAAAGTGGCGGGACTCATTCTCCCATGACGGTCTGAGAGGTAGATGTGTTTACCTATTTGTAGGCTTACTTAGTTCTTTGAACCAAGGAACCTCTTTTATTACACATGCAGTTCATACTTTGGTGACGGGGTCTTATTTAAAGAGCACTGAACATCTTGATCCTAAATCGCCTACTGCTAGTTGTTACGGTTTCTTACATACTCAGACTCATAACGGGGTAAATATTGTTTTCGTCAATTTAGCTATTAGAGATAAATTTCTTGTACACTTCTTATACTTCCTTATGGTTTTATATTTCGTCATTTACATCTTAGTATATTTTATGTTCTGTGTTTATGTTATTAAAACAATTAACATCTTTATGTTTTCTTATTTGCAGGTTACGATCTTGGCTTAAAACTAGACCTTTGATTTTTATAAGGGTTAAATATTTGACATGGCCTATTTTATATGCCATGTTCACTAAGAATTAAGCTTAGGAAAAATGCTTTGTATTAGGTTAAGGCTTTAATCCTATGGTTTATATGTTGTAATCCTTATGGCTTAAACCTTGGACTAGCGCATGATATACATGGACTATGTACCAAACATAACCTTGCTATAATAGTCAACATTGTAATATGTTAACCTTGTGATATGATTTGGAGTGGCGATATATCATATGGTTTGAACCTTATTCGTTGGGGTTTAACAATTTTCATGGTGGTATAG
This sequence comes from Pseudotsuga menziesii, assembly GCA_001517045.1. Taxonomy (NCBI): domain Eukaryota; kingdom Viridiplantae; phylum Streptophyta; class Pinopsida; order Pinales; family Pinaceae; genus Pseudotsuga; species Pseudotsuga menziesii. Next base: position 58,630 of record LPNX010741143.1, on the reverse strand, counting down.
AATATTGTTCAGTAACGATTTCGAACTATGGCAAAGTGGATTTTTGGCTTTGATGTTGGAAACAAGCTGGTGCCATTAATGCACCTTGGTTTTTGTGGCATCCTAAACATAGGATTGGCTCACAATGGTTTGGTCATTTCACTTGTCAATTAGGGTTTTCTCTTGGACGACACAGGGGAAATGGAGGTGACGTCTAGACTCGAAAGGTAAGCTTCGCTTGGGATTTTTTTGTCTACTATTTCATGTTGTTTTGAAGCTTCTATCATTTCCATACTTCTAACTCATGGTTTCGTTGGTTGGTTGAAGGTGTTGAGCTATGAGGAAGAGCAGCATGGCTCAAGCTCTATCATGCGTTTGACTGTGAGAGAAGTGCAAGGTAATCCTTTCCAACAAACTTGTGCTTGTTGTCCCTTAGCCTGTCTGCATGGTGTTTTGTCATTTGGTTTTGGGGTTCTCTCTGGTCTTTGAATTTTCCTTCAAGATTTGAAATGAATAGACTTGGGTTTTTAAATTAATGGTGTGGTGTTTTTGGTCGTGGAGAAAACTTGCGTCCTCAGAGGCTCTGTGTATTTAATTTTGGGTTATGTAAATCATAAATGGATTTGGGGATTTTCAGCCATGGGTTGCACCATTGCTTTCAATGGTGCCATAGGCCATTGGCATGCCTGTGTGTACTTGACTACGATTATGGAATTACTATACATAATGTAAATACTCTGGATTTTGTGAAAAGGCCATGGTTTTTATGCTTACTGTGTGTGTATGGAATTCATGATGCGTTCATAGTTTATAAACATACATACGGCTTCGTTGTGGTCTATGTGTTGAGTATTTATTATTTGCTATAATGTTTGACAGCGTAGGGTAAAGTCCATTCCGTATGTGGCTTGAGCCTTTCCTTTAGTGGCTGCAATAGCTCCAATGTATTTCATTACTTCTTATACTTCATTGATTAGCTTGTTTGGGTGAAATTGTTAGTAGAGTTAGTTTGTTGATTATATCCATATAGTGTATTTTTATTTGACATGTTGTGGCTTGGGTGAATGCTGTGTATAGCTTCAGATGGTTGTTTTACTACTTAATGATTTTGTGGGTTTAGTATAATGTGGATTGTGTATAAGCCACGGGTGCGAGCCCATGATGGCCTTCATTGCTATAGGTAGACTTTTAAATGGACTATGTAATAAATAATTGGGATGAGGCCGTGCTTGTAGCATTGAACAGATACTAAGGTCTTATGAACTTGTTGTAGTGTAGTATTGGGTTGTTATTTTAATAGTGTTTCTTTTATTAATGTAGGCCGCATACTCTAATGTATAGTGTGTTGAAATATTGTAACTTCAAAGAATATTCTATATGTATCTTTGGTGGTCCCCAATGGTACTACCGGGAGAAACACTTGTATTATCTTGTACCCCGATGCTTCTAATCGGAAGAACTAATAAGAGTCATGAGGTTTTCCCCTCTATTTGTAAAGGTGGGTCATTAGCACCCCAGTGTGGTTACTTGAGCCTACATGTGTAACTCGAGCCTACATGTAGGATGAGTTAATTCAAGTGAACAGATGAATATAATTAGATGTGTGGTGCTCCTCATTTGAAACACACACTCTCACTTGTGTAGTGCATTAGTGGACAAGAGAAGTAGTTGGAGAAGGAGGAGGATCAGGCTTTGATCTCCTTATTGGTTTTGTCTTTTATCTTTTGGGGCATCTATATTGAGGAAACTTTTGCTGGGTTTTTCCCTTTAGTGTTTTCCCAGGATAAATATTTGTGTTATCCTTTTGTATGGTTGTTCTTGTCTATATTTCAATGATCCTATTTATATGCTTTTGTTATGGAATCGAAATGAAATACTGATGTCTTAGCTAAGCATATGAAAATTTAACATGGTATGAGAGCCACCCTGAAAGAAGACATTATGCAGCTAAAGAATCTAGGGATTATTATTTTTTGGGTCTCTATCCATGATCGATCAGAAAAATAAGGCTATACTGACTCTCCATTGAAGGGCGCATCTTTCTGTCGAAGTGGAATTTGATTCCGAGCATTTTCAGTTTTGGTGCGGAAAATTAGGGCTTTCTACAGAAGAATAATTTTTGAGTGAGCCCAGCATAGGATTATTCTCCTCATCAAAATATAAGTTTAGAGACCTGGATCAATAAATTTGGTTGGTGAAACTCTGGGAAAGTCAAACTCTAGTTTGACCCCGATCTGGAAAAAACCCTAAATACTAAAACTACTAAGTTTTGGTACATTCGCTATATCATGATATTGGTGAAGGATCAGGAATTGAAAATTGCAGAGGCCAAATAAACAATACTTATTTACACTGTGCCCAAACTTCAGTCTCAGCTTCACTATATTCTAGGAGATATGATCCCTCCAAGTTAGGGTTCCACCCTCTTCCAGAATTCATCCCTAAACAGGAAACCTGGGGAGAATTGTTGTAGCGTGGGATACAGAGGTCCAAATGGAATTCCTGAAGATGTTATAGAAATATCACGGACTATGTGTATTTTTTTCTGAATTTCCAAACCTGAAGATGAACCAGTGACATGTGGCATGTCGAACAACTTCACTGTTCTGAACAGTCCTATAACAGGTCACCTTGGGAAAATGATCATAAATCCAAGTTGGGAAAACCAATTCTAATGAAACATATGGTGTTGGATTAGGGACATGTGAGGTTACCGTAGTGCAAAATTTCAGACATAGAGGATCAGTAATTTTAGAGATATCACATAAATAGTAACAAGAATTTCTGCAGAAGAAATTGGAAAACTAGGGCTTCCTGTTCCGAGAGCTTCCCTCCACTGTTTTCAGAAAAGGAGTACATTGGACTGCTCCATTTGAAGATATATATCTTTCTATCCAATAAAATCTGAAATATTTGAAGTTTTGAAAATTAGGGTTTCTCTGACAAACCCTAGATCAGCCACCTCCGGAAGCAGGACGGACACCTCAAATCGGTAAGATCTAATCTTTTGCTATTTGCATTTGAGGTTCTCATTTCAAAGTGATCTATCACATCAGCTTGATGATAAGCTTGGTGAATTTGAAAACTTCCAAGCATGGAAGTATTTGATCTCTCTGAAGAAAATGAATTGGACACCTACATGAGTAGAGAGGTTCCAGTTCTAGAGGGAGATGAGCCTCAAAGCCTTACACAAGAAGATCATTGTTGATTCAATCATGGATCAACTTGTACCACAAGTGTCTTCCCTAAAGACACCAAAGATTTTTGATTCCTTGATCAAGCTATTTGAAGATAAGAACATAATTCAGAAGATGGATTTGAGAAAATAGTTGAAGAATGTGAAGATCCAGAATGCAAAACATCTTGAAGTAGTAGAAGAAGAATTGGAGAATGCAGAAGTGGTGATGGCCACCTTGAATGGTCTCCCAGGATCATAGAATTCATTCATTCAAGGAATGTGTGCCAGAAGGAAGTAATTACTTTCAACAAACTCTGGGAAGAAGAAGAAGCTTGACTCATAAGAAGAGAAGAAGAAGATGGAAGCAATTGAAGATCAAGCTCTCACCATTCAAAGAAGATCCCTCAAGCGATGAGGAATGTGAAGAAATAAATTCTTAAAGAACCTCTTAGCCATCTTATCATTTCGATAAGAAATGATGATGTCATGAATGAAGAAGATGATGAAGTAGAAGAATTAAGAAGGAGTCTACCCACGAAATGAATAAAAGATAAGTATTCAATTGTCATTGTATGATATTGTTTTGTTATGCATTTGACTATATTTAGTTGATGTGTTGTGCATGATAGATTGTTTGCATTAATGACTGTATACTACTAATATGCTTGTGATGGGTAAGTAGCTCATGGTGCCATACAACTCTCCATTGCTACTTATCAAACCTCCTTGATGACATAGTGGATTAGTGCACAATCTCAATAATGTCAGGATAGAGATGGAAGGAATCTAGAAAGCTTTTGTGAGATATGGATGAATGTTGTATTGGCTAAATAGTTGCATGATGCATAAGAATTTGTCATTATGCATATGTTTTATGAAATAGTTCTAACAATGCAGCTGGTGCATTTGAATTGTAGGAAAGGTCCTGTACAACCTCCTATAAGAAGGATGAGACTTTTTCCGAAGAACAAGTGATGACAATTCAAGATTCACTGCAATAAAATATGAAGCTCCTAGGGTCTGAGACACCATGACGGAAGAAAGAGACTCAGGGAGCGGTAGATCCACCTCAAAGGATGAAAACCACCATGGGTACAAGAGATAACTGAAGATGAAGAAAATAATGCTATGAAAGAAGCTATGATCAAAGAATAACAATTGATCATGGGGAATGATGTATACGATATGATTTCGAGACATAAAGGGAAGTACGTAGTATCCTCCATATGGATCTACAAGAACAGGTGTACAAAGCAAGGTTCGTGATTTTCCTCAGAAAGAATAAACTATGACATGGCATACTCTATTGACTAGTATATATAAATCATAGAACCACCTATGCAGAATGAAGAGGGAAGATGATACTCCACTTCAAGGGGAGTGACTATAGAAGATATCTGAGTTTGACATGGTACAAAATGATGGAAAGATTCCTCATGGATCGAGACTTTACCAAGAGTAAAGTGGGTTCCAACCTTCAAGGTTGAATGCAGAAGACTAGGATATGTTGATGACCTGGCAAGACGAACTCATGGAAGATGTTATGATGAAAGAATACTAGAATGATGTTTGGGATATAGTACTCAAACCAGAAAACAAGAATGTGGTATCTTCCAAATTTATTTGCAAGATAAATTATGTTGTTGATATAAGTAAGGAAAGACTTGTGGCTAGAGGTTTCTATTAGAAAGAGGGAATTAATGCTGAAGAGATAGTTACTCCAGGAAGGAAGGTACACTTCCTTTAGAGCTATCATGGTAGTTTCTTCCATGATGAAGTAAATACAAGCCTTCCTTAATGGTATGATTGAGAAAGAGTTTTACATCGAATATTCACGAGGATTTGAAGTTGAAGATATATGGAATCAAGTATGTAAGTTGAATAAGGCCCTCTATGGCCTAAAGCAAGCTCCTAGAACTTGGTATGGAAGAATAGATATTTTCCTAATGAGCATGGGCTTTGCCAAGAGTAAAGTCGATCCTATCCTTTACTACAAGTTTGTAGAAGATGAACCTGTCATCTTGTCATTATATGTGGATGACTTAATCCTGATAGGGAATGAGAAACAGATTATGGAAAGCAAGAAGAAACTAGCAGAAGAATTTGAGATGAAATACCTTGGGTTAATGCATTATTCCTAGGTCTGGAAGTATGGAAAAGTTCATAAGGAATATTTCTCAACCAGGGAAAGTATGCGGTAGAGATATTGAAGAGATTCAATATGTTGGAATGCAAAGTCATGGCCACACCCATGGACTCCAACTTGAAGCTGTTAGCTGATGACTCATCAAAGTTAGTGGATGTGACTCATTACAGACAGATCATTGGGTCATTGATGTACTTAACAAATTCTAGACCAAACATTTGTTTTGTTGTGAACACCTTAAGTCAATATCTTGTTCAACCAAGACGGGTTCACCTAGCAGCTGCAAAACATGTGATGAGATATCTGAAAGGGACTATAGAATTTGGTTTATATTATGATGGTAGCCATGAGTATAGACTGTATGGCTACACAGATGCAAATTGGGCTAGAAGTATCTCAGACAGGAAAAGCACATCAGGTAGATGCTTTTGGGTCTGTTATGAGTTCACGGTTTAGTAGGAAATAGTCCAGTGTTTCTCTTAGCATAGCTGAAGTAGAATACATAGCAGATTGCTATGCTAAGTTGTGAAGTCATATGGCTTCAGAAGCTGATATCAGGTCTCTTTGAGCTGAAGATGGATACTACAATGATTCTATGAGATAACCAGAGTTGTGATGATAGAGAACCCTGTGTTCCGTTGTAACACATAGAAATCCAGTATTTTTATGTACGAGATAAGATGCAGATGATGATGTTTCAGTATTCCCATACTAAAGATATAGATGATGTTTCCGTATTTACATATTGTAGATGTAGATGATGGTGATTCCATATTTCTATACAGAATATAGAGATGATGATTCTTTCAGTATTTCTATACTGAAGATATAGATGATGATGATTTCAGTATTCACATACTAGAGATACATATGGTGATAGTTCAGTATTCACATACTGAAGATGTAGATGATGATGGTTTAGATGATGATGTGCTAATGAAGCCTCTGTCTCGAGTAAAGTTTGAACACTTTCGAGACAAGCTTGGTGTGGTTCGGAAGAACCTTCCTCGAAAGGGGGAGTAGTGATGTTGCAGTGGGATTGTATCATCCATGGGAATCTGCCCTAAAGTGATCCAGTGACCTCGGTCCTCGAGAATGAAGAGGGATTGTATCATCCCGGGACATCTGTCCAAAAGTGATCCGGTGACCTTGGTCCTCAAGAATGAAGAGGGATTGTATCATCCTGGGACATCTGTCCAAAATAGATCCGGTGAGTTCGGTCTTTGTGAATGTGGTGGGATTGCATCATCCCTGAAATTCGTTTCAAAATTTATCCAGAGGTCTCATCCCCCGTGAATGTGGTAGGATTGCATCATCCCTGAACTTCGGTTCAAAATGTATCCGGAGGTCTCGGTCCCCGTGAAAGTGGTGGATTGCATCATCCCTGAACCTCGGTTCAAAATGTATTTGGAGGTCTCGGCCCTCGTGAAAGTGGTGGATTGCATCATCCCTTAACCTCAATTCAAAATGTATACGGAGGTCTTGGCCCCCGTGAAAGTGGTGGGATTGCATCATCCCTGAACCTCGGTTCAAAATGTATCCAGAGTTCTCGGTCCCCGTGAATGTGGTAGAATTGTATCATCCTTGAACTTTGGTTTAGAATGGATTTGGTGACTTCGGTACTCGAGAATGTGTGTTGATCCCATAATTCCTAGAGGAAGGATTGTCTAAGTTCCACAATTGTGTTGATCCCATAATTCCGAAAGGAAGGATCGTTAGTAACTCCATAAAGACCTAAATCCCATAATTCCATAAGGAAGGATCATTGAATTGATCCCGTAATTCCAATAGGAAGGATTGTCTGAGTTCCACAAATGTGTTGATCCCGTAATTCTGAATGGAAGGATCGTTAGTAACTCCGTAAAGGCCTAAATCCCATAATTCCGAAAGGAAGGATCATTGGTAGCTCCATAAAGACTTGATCCTGTAATTCCAATAGGAAGGATTGTCTAAGTTCCACAGATGTGTTGATCCCATAATTCCAATAGGAAGGATTGTCTGAGTTCCACAAATGTGTTGATCTCATAATTCCGAAAGGAAGGATCGTTAGCAACTCTGTAAAGACCTAAATCCCGTAATTCTGAAAGGAAGGATCATTAGTATCTCCGTAAAGACTTGATCCCGTAATTCCGAAAGGAAGGATCATCTGAGCTCCACAAATGTGTTGATCCCGTAATTCCAAAAGGAAGGATCGTTAGTAACTCTGTAAGGACCTAAATCCCGTAAATCCGACAGGAAGGATCATTTGAGTACCACAGACATGTTGATCCCATAATTCCGAAAGGAAGGATCATGTTGATGTTTTGATGATGATGATGTTGATGTTTTGATGATGTTGATGTTTTGATGATGTTGATGTTTTGATGATAATGATTTTATGATGATGTTGAATGTTTTGATCATAATGATGTTTTGATGATGTTGATGTTTTCATGATGATGATGTTTTTACGATGATGATGATGTACTGATCAAAATATCAGAGTATGATGATGATGTACTGATCGAACGATCAAGAGTATGATGGTGATGATGTACTAATCGAAAGATCAGAGTGTGATGATGATGATGATCACTATGTGATGATGATGACATACTAATCAAAAGATCAGAATATGATGATGATGATTATGTTTGAGAGTTGAAGTATGATGATGGTGCTGATCATGATGTTACTAATCAGAATGTGATGATGTTGCTGATCGAAAGGTCAAAATGATGAAGATGTCTTTGCTGATCGAAAGATCAAAGTGATGAGGATATTACTGATCAAAATGTTGAAGATATTGGTGATGATCGAAAGGTCAAAGTGCTGAAGATGTTGCTGCTAATCGAAAGTTCAAAGTGTTGAAGATGTTGCTCAAAATGTTGTTGATCAAAAAATCAAAGTTGCTGAAGATGTTTCTGATCAAAAGATCAAAGTGTTGAAGATGTTGTTGATCAAAAGGTCAAAAGATGCTGATGTTGATTAAAGAGTTTCCATCATCAAATATTGAAGACGAATACTATATGATGTTGAAAAGCTTCCAATGATTTATAGATCTGTTACCCTGATGATGTTGATGATGTCCTCTCCTACTATTGTTGTTGTTGATGTTGCTGTAGAATACCCTTCTCGTTAAGGGGCAGTGTTGAAATATTGTAACTTTGAAGAATATTCTATATGCATCTTTTGTGGTCCTCGATGGTCCTACTGGGAGAACCACTTATATTATATTGTACCACGATGCTTCTAATCGGAAGAACTAATAAGAGTCATGAGGTGGGTCATTAGCACCCCAATGTGGTTACTTGAGCCTACATGTGTAACTCGAGCCTACATGATTAACTCGAGCCTACATGTCAGATGAGTTAATTCAAGTGAACAGATGAATATAAATAGAGGTGTGGTTCTCCTCACTTGAAACACACACTCTCACTTGTGTAGCACATTAGTGGAGAAGAGAAGTAGCTAGAGAAGGAGGAGGATCAGGCTTTGATGTCTTTGTTGGTTTTATCTTTTATCTTTTGCGGCATCTACATTGATGAAGCTTTTGCTGGGTTTTTCCCTTTAGGTTTTCCTAGGATAAATATTTGTGTTCTCCTTTTGTATGGTTGTGATTATCTATCTTTCAGTGATCCTGTTTATATGCTTTTGTTATGAAATCGAAATGAAATACTGATGTCTTAGCTAAGCATATGAAAATTTAACATAGTGTGGCCTTGTAACCAATACCCACAGGGTTGGAACCCTATTCTTGGTTGATGTAATGATTTGTATATTTAATATGGACAAGGGTTGGGCTCTTATGCCCACAGGATTTGATTCTTATCCCCATTGTAATTATTTGGACTGTGATATGATTTCAATATCGTTTAATACAAGAAACGATTCCTCTGGAATGATATATTTGTTTAATTCGTTATATGGAATGAGATGTATGTTATCTAATTTTTGTTATTGTTTAAGCATAAGTGATATGGTTGTTTATTGAGGCCTGCTACTTGGTTTGTGAACCCACAGGTTCCTTATCATGACCTATGTTTAAAATGGCAGAGTTCTTTAATTGTTTTAATTGTTTACTTGGTTAATTTATAAGCAATAGTTATGAGAGGCCTTTAAATATTTATGCATGTAATTATGATATGGTTTAGTCAGGACTGTGAGTTTTATATATGTGAACAGATATGTGAATACTGGACCAAAATGATGGTCACAACACTTCTTGCTCTTTTAATTATAATGTTGTTGTTTAATGGAATGATTTACTATTTATTTTGTAATCAATGAGACAAACCTTGAAAGGTCCTAATGGTTTATTTATCTTGGATTTAAATGTAGAGATAGGTTTCGGATTTGTTTATGTATGATGTCTTCATCAGTTTGTATATATATATAATAGTTTAGTTTGTAGATTGTACCCTGGGTTATCTAGTTTGTAAATTTATGTATTTAAATCTTGTTTCTAAGATTAATCTGTTTCAATCTATAACATGTCTCTAGTGACAAATGGAATATGTCAGTAGAGTATATAAAGACTAAGTGAACAATAATAGTAGGTATGAAATAACCTAGTTTGTACATGACCCAAATTTATCAATAATACTACTTACATAAATTAAAATAGGGTGTAGAAACATTGATGAACATTAGTAAATAAATTGTACTTGCTGAAATAAATCAATACATAAGCCCTGGATAACCTAATATAGGAAATCACTTACAGCCCAGGGTTAATACTTTAAGATGCAAACCCTAGCAGTTTTAAACAGAGAAACATATAAGTCTTTATAGAAAAATTTTTAGTCAAAGGGACAGTTAAATGAAGAAACCTTGATTTCTTGATTTAACCCTTTTTAATTACTTTGGGTAATTATTAATATTTTAAATTAGGAACTTCTACTAGTTCCTAATTAGAATTTTCAGTTTTTGGAATATTTATTATCTTTACATAATAAATAATAATTGGATGGAGATTTTCATTCTCTTTCGGCATTAATATTATAATTATATTCGAATCTTTATTCATACCATGTATAAAGTACATAATAATATATCATTTGTTTAACACTTGTCTTTGGGCATTATATACCATGATCCCTAGACTTAAAGACACTTCTTCATTACATTCAAGAAGGTATATGGTTAGGTCTAGTAGGCTAGGGAACTCTAAACATCCTTGCATGTTGGATTTCCCTCATTTAATATGGTATCTCTTTAGTACTTTAATGAGAATACATAAATTTGAAATTTCATTTAATCACTTATAAATAAGTATGATGAGATCAATATTTTTCTCAAGTCATTTTCAGCCGGAAGTTATTAAATTATTTACAGTAACCCCTAGCACTTACCAGATCCCATACTCAACGCTTTAATAGGGAGTAACAATTTAGTGCAATTCCAGAGCTACTCGCTCAACACTAATGCTAGGATGTACTTGTACAATACACCTAGGGATACAATGGCTAAGGATCTGTTGCTCCAGAGCTTATACTCAACATCAACATGGAAGGCTCCATGGCTTATAACCAATACTTCCAATTATCTTTTCATGTGTTCTAGAGCTTCTCGCTCAACAGAAAGGTAAGCACTCATGTTCTCCGGAGCTTCTCGCTCAACACAAATCATCAATCACTCAAGTGCTTTAGAGCATCCAGTTCAATCACGAAACATCAATCACTCCAGTGCTCCAGAGCTTCCTGCTCAAAACAAAACAACTCATAAATCATGTGCTTCAAGGTCCATTCCCAACACAAACAAGTGTATATATATATATATATATATATATATAT
>LPNX010741143.1:30537-46789 GCA_001517045.1 Pseudotsuga menziesii | reverse complement strand
TCAAAAATTGGATTACGCCCAATATATAAAACAAATCATCATGTTCATATGCAGTCAGGTCTTTGAATCAATATAAAAATAAAACATAAAGATAATCATCATAATCAATAGGCACATGCCTATAAGTTTTAAGTCGAAAATTCGGTATATTACAGTTTCATTTGGGGTTTTTATTGTTTTTGGAAAGCCCAAAACAGGCAGTTAGGCCCTCTCCCTTGTTTGTCTCTACAACAATTGTCATGTTTAATTGCTCATGGCCTTAGTAGGTTATGAAGTTGTGGTTCTATGCCAAAATAATTTCCGTTGATCTTGTCGTTAAAGACGTGGTCTCTTCTTGTATTGTTGTGGCATTTAACAGTTTTTTTGTTGGGCTCTTTGACATTAACGCTTGCTTTATCTTGACCATGGTACTTGCGGGATTAAAACTACAACTTGGTGAGTCATATGAATCCTCTCAGCACTTTCATTTCTTTACTTACAAATATCTATATCAATCAATAAACTAATAACTTGAATGGTTTTGTTGTTTCACGATAGGTGAAAAATACTTGGAAAATATCCAGTCAAAAAGTTGAAGGCGATTCCTTTAAAGATGAAGTGTATGAGCGTAAAAGGGTTTTGGGTAAGCCTCTGTTCCAACCCTAAGCTGCCCTTCTTCATTGGTGTGTTTGTGGTGATACCACAAGTTCATGTAGAAGCTTGTTGTGTTGTTTGGTTTAGTTATGGAGGCCATGAGGCCATCTTTGGTGATCACCCATAGGGTTTCTAAGTGTCTACGGCTCTTGTAATTTCGATTTAGGGATAAAATGTTATTGTCTAGGGTTTTTGTTTTGTAAAAATTTTTAATACTGTAAAACCAATGTGTGGAGTTTCCTCGGCGTTTTCGTAGCCACTGCACTCTTTCGTGGCTACAAATATATGTTAAGGTATTTTGGTTTTAAGCATTGAACCACTTGGCAACTGTATTGTCTAATTTTTGGAAATTTCAAAGACTCTGTTTATATATATCTTGTTTTTAAGTGCTCGAGCTACGACCATAGTGTATATATTCGTTACCATTTCTTTTCTTTTGTGAATTCGAGTGCAGTGAGTGGTTAAGATTTTGTAAAAAAAAAATTGTTATTAAAATAGTTGGTTGCAATTTGGTTCATGTCTCTGAAAGTAATTAGTTATAAGTTAATCTATGGCTACGAATTTGAATAATCCATTTTGGAAAAAAAAATTATTGTAATGCCATTTATTAAATGTGGTACTGGAATTGATTAAACTAAGGTTTTGTTTTAACTAAGCAGTTTTGATTATTAAGTTATCATTTGATTTTTTGTATAAATAACAACTAGAAAAGTAAAAGTTTTTCTTTTTAATGGAAGATATGGAATTTAATATTTCACTTAATGAGCTGACACATAGAGATTTAAGAGTTATGATAAGAAGGTTTAAATGCAAGGATAGGTTTGAGCGGTATATTTTGCAATATTATTAGTAATATCATAGTTATAATGATAGTTACACCCAGGTTTACTAATTACTTGTTTTATATACTTATAAGATGATACGTAATAAAATTTTATTATAATGATTGTTCATTAAGATCTTATCATGTTGAGGTTAAATAGAAATAGTGTGGAGCTTAACTATCCGTTTTTTTCTAATAATATAACTAGAATACTTCTTTATGATTTAGGTAATAAAATATTAAAATAAATAATTAGTTTTCTTTGCTAAGTGCAAATAATTTAATTGTATTACAGTAATATTCATTTTATTATAATACACACAGTTTACGGTCTATGTGTCAACAGTTTTACTATAATAGACTCTTTATAGTATTCTTTGGAGGTTTAAGTATAAAAGTTTAAGTCCCAAAAAATGAATTATTATGGAAAATTAGAAGTAAAAGCTTCCAAATTTAAATAGTTACTTGAACTATTTCTGGAAAAAAAAAGATTAGTGAAATCATTTCTAAGTAATTTTTCATTTCGATAACAGTTTTACGATTCTTTTATCCATGAATACTCATTCCTATTTACCTCTAATCAGACCTTTCACACTAGAGTACTTCATCTTATGACGAGTGGAAAAATACAGAAAGGAAATTTTACCCATCATTCCATTTTTTCTAATTCTAGATTCATTTATTCTGTTAAACATATACAAGTAAACTTCTTGAATAAAATGTAGACTTCAAATAGTCTAATTGCAAATGCACATTATTTAAGGAATAATAGTAAATACTAATCATGACTAATTTCATTCGAGTAAATTTCTTATATAAGGATAAATAAGAGAACACAATGAAACTTGATAGCTTTTAGAAGATACAAACAACCCCAAGAGCCCATTCCTCCCAACCTTTTCCTGAAGATAGCTTAGTTGTTTGTCTTAGGAACCTCAATCCTATCCACTGATTCACCAAGATGAAAGCTCCATGTGAAGAAATGGGATTGAAAACCCCCACAACTCCACATAATTACTTAACAACAGTACTTCTATCCTCAGCAGTAAAGAACTTAGCTAACAAGCTGCACTAATTCTGAAAAAATTCTTAATCACTCAATCCACTCCTGGCTTTTCCCTCATTGAATCTCTTGTGGATCTTTCTCAACTTTAGAAATTTCACAAGTAATGATGGAAGAGACTCGTGCCGAATCCGATGGATAGATATATGCATTCCTAGGTATTTTGGTCATTTTTTCAATTAATGAGGCACTTTCTCTATTCCACTTTCTTGGGGAACATGACCACAAAATAAGGGAAGTCCCCCCCTGCAACAACTAGAAGTGGTTGAGGATATTTCCATGTGTCAGTTTTCTCTCACCCCAGTCTATTCCTCCTAGTGGGTCAGTGGACACTCATTCAAAAACCTCCTTAGGCTATTTGTATCCTATTTTATTTATTAATTAATAAAATATTCAACATTATAATGATCCTTGACCCCACTTGGTCAATAGTCACAAACTTTACAATAGAAGCAAAATATAATGTTTTCTTAAACATAAAATGTTATTGAAATAAGGATAGATGAAATAATGTATGCGTCAATGATCTTTCCTAAAACACAACTATCATGCATGAAAAGAATAGTGAAAAACATCAAAACAAGACCTGGACAACTGTGCTTTACCCATTTCTTCTCCTGAAGTGGTGGAGAGTGTAGAACATAAATATGATCCACTTCAAAATGTTGAAATGGGATGGAACCATTTTCATAGTTCAATTCCTCATCAATTGGGCATCTCCACAGATCTCTAAGCACAAATGATGGATAAAAATCAAGTGTGCCTCACATTAAACAAGTTCCCATTAGATTCTTCATTCATTTGAAATCTCCGAAAGTTTTCAACCCATGGAAAACACCTTTACTTCCTTGGGAAACCATATATTTTATGAATTTAAATGAATCTCTACATGGTGCATCACCCTCACCATGCTAAATCAGAGGACCAAAATTCAATATCTCTATCCTTCCAACTCCATATTCAATAAATTGTATGCAATGATTGTGTCACGTCCCCACTCGTCTACCAGCGAGGGAATGCGACCATGATGCAATCTAATCCGGGAAAGTTAAATCCCGTGGACATAAACATGATAAAAATGTATTCAACTAAAACATACACAGATGCATGAATTATTTCCATACAACGGAAGCAAAATACATTCATTCACAGCATTTAACATGTTCATTTAATTCATAAACACATATACAATTATAGAGATAAAATAGACAAGAATACTTATATTGAAAGGAGCTTGTCCTAGAATGAACTATGTTGCTGCAATGTGTCAACCAACCATAGGCCAGTGTTCTCATCAATCTTGCAGTAACACTGCCACCCCCGAGCTGGGCATGATTTCCACAAGGAATAAGGGAACACTAGTAGGCTCACACGTAGCCAAAGGTATATCAAAATTAATCCAAGGCAGATAGAGTTGGGTTTATGAGGCTGTAAAGGAGCTCTAAAAGTTGACTACTAAGCTAGTGAGATCAACCATAGAGCCATGGACACCTACACATGATCTATCCTGGCTTTTAAAACATCTACACACCAAACATAAGGAGAATCCCCTTCTCTACTACACAGTCCCTCAGGCTATGCCTTCCTTTCCAGTGTTATTCAGGGTGTCCAAAGAAGAAATCATCCCCCTAGATCTGTCTAGTGAGTTTCCTTCTCACACCAGGTTTATCGAGATAGTCAGACCCCATTTCCACTCCCAAACTAGTTCAGATAAAATAAAAATATGCACGCATAGCAATTACAGTTCTGGGATTGAAGGAAAACATCACAAAGGCCAAAATCAAGAATGAAAATTGAGTAAAATAGCTCATCTTGTGCAATTTGATTTCTAGAGTTGTTAATGTCCCTAACGTGGCCAAAACGAACTCAACAACACCAAAAAAAATTGTGGGTCTCTTCTCCCACACGTTGTGGAACGCAAAAACGTGTTTCCCAGTTGGGTAATGAGGAAACAACCACAAAATCACCCAGCAGATAGCCCAGCCATTGATTGTTAGAAAAACAACATCCAAGCCATGGGAAAATGAGGAAAACGATAGGAAAATGTGAGGAACACAGCCCAATCCCTTGGCATTAAATAAAGACCTCCCATCCATGGGAAAGATGAGGTAAATAACCAAAATCATGGATGGATACACACAGGAATCTCTAGCTTCCTGAGAGAGCTCATGTAAATCAGAGAAAATGGTGAGGAAAATGAAAAAACTTGAATGCAGAATGCCAGGAACTCGAAAAACGTGGGGAAAGACAACCACTTACATGGATGAGGTAATGGGTAGCATTTTTGGGCAATAAATTTCCCCATAAGTCAAAATTGATGGTTTCTCCCATTCGAATTTGGACTGTCATCCCTTGCCCATCCCATGGAAAAACCAACTCAACAAAATTCTGGCAGTAATAAATGAATGGATGAATAAGACAAGAAAAGTAGTTGATCGTTTGATGGGTTCTCCCTTTGACATTTTTCTTTTACCCATTGGCCCAAGCATTTGAATATCCCTGCCACCTTATCCTTAGGACTCAATGCCCCTACGTCATTATTTGTTGCATTGACAAAGCTAGTTGTGGGTTTTCAATTAAATTGCATTATTACGTGATGTCCAAAATTATAATGTGATGAGTAGCACAAAATACCATCGACGACGATTTTTAATTGCCGAAACATAAAATGCTAAATCGATGGTGGGGATTTCTCCTTTATCTCCATACCATGATTAATTACAATATATACATCATATGCATTTAATGCAAATGGGGTGTTACAGATTGCTTTACCCAAACTCATCACATAACTTTCAAACAAAAGGTGCACTTCTTTAAACATCCTACCATGAAAAAAAGTATAATAAAGGAGAATCAACATAATATTACCAAATTTATTGACATATGCTCTACTCATATAAGACAGTGAAGTCATGGGTGCACTAACCAAACCAACTCTCATGTATAAAAATTTAGAATTGTCAAAATGGAAACAAGGAGATGTCTCTTGCAAAAAAAATTATTTCAAGATAATCGTATGGTGATGACTAAAGGGAAGGTAAATTTCAGGAGAATAATTAACCTTATTGATATCTTCCTTCTTTACAGGTGTCTCTATCCTATATACTGATACATGAATCATCCAGCTGAAATAGTTGAGACCAAAGATGATACGAGTGTCCCAAATAAATCTCATATTGAGGAAGTGCCTCCTAATCCCTCCTCTACACTACATAATGTCTGCACTAAAGGAATCATGAAAACTTCCAATACACCAAGAAGGAGAGTATTTATTCCACCCACCATATCATTTTCCAAGTAGGGAATCAAACCATTTATCCTACTGGATGAACTTTTACAAACTAAGGCTATCTCGCCCTCCTGGATCCCACTGAGTATGTTGAATTCTCCCAAACTCACATATCATCAAGAACACTTTGTCATTCCATAGAATGTTAGGATCCCATCATTTTTCAACACTCTGCTTGACATCTTGATGATTTGGGACAAGTTGGCATTCCAAAGGATGTGAGGATCCTATAGTCATGTTGGACATCCATCACTTCCCATACTTTTGAAAACTCTTTCCGTGCAATTGCACATCCAATACCGATGTGCATGTGTATTGGAGGTATCTTATAGCTGCAAATATTTTTTTGTGGCTACTCACATGTCAAGGTAATGTAAGTTATAACAAAAAATTCATTGCAGAAGCAAGGAAAACCTTTATGTCCCAAATTATTTATTTCCATGATGCCTCACAATGATACCCATCAGTATGTATATCATCATAGCATCAATAAGAACCTCACCATGATACCCATTAGTATGTATATCATCACAACATAAATCAGTAGATGTTCTACTATTCATGTCTAGAATGTTTAGATATTCTTTTGCACAACCCTCTCCTTTACTTACAACACCATGCAATGAATTTTTTTTCCTTCATATATATTTTCTTCCTTTTATTCATGGATACCACAAACAAGATGATTTCTACGCTATTCATGCTCCTCCAAAGGTGGATCTGCAATTATGGATTCTCCCTTGTCTAAATAACTTTCTTCACAAATATTTGATGTCGAACACTTTGATGGGGAAACTTGATTTTGTTGCAACCTTTGCTCCACTTCTATGCACACATTGTTGACAATATAGTCCACTCTTCTCTGACGTGTCTTTCCAAAAGGATCCATTTTTTTAATATTATACTAAATTCAATTTTACAGAACTCTCGAGAAGACAAGCATCCATGCATCACTTTTTTTAATGCTTGGGATCTTCATAGGTACTCTTTGTTACACACAATGGCTCACTAAGAGCGGAGGGGGGTGAATCGGTGAGCCTGGACTTACTTCAATTTCAACTTCTTCAAACTCTAAATCTTATGTCATCATTTAAAATTCAATTCAATATCATATTCATCAATAGACTATGCTTCAATAAAAAATTTACCATATGTCATTCATCAACTAAAACACATTATCAACAACACCATGCAAGAGACAAAATATATAGTTTTGTAATCTTTTATAAATTTTCAATCGGCTACAACTGGGGGGTAATTCAACACCTACTGAATCAGAAGAACCTAACTCTATTACAATCCACAGCTTGGTCCTTTTGTTAGATATTACTAAGAAAAAATAATTACAAGACTTAGCTTGTAGTTAATACAAACATTTATCACATTACGTGACATCAACCACAACATTATAGCTCCTTCCATCATTCTTATACTAATATTTGTCTCATCTACCACTTGTCATTTCGTCGTTTTCTTATCGCTGTTATTTTCATTAATCGATCATCTGCTTCATCAATCTTGTCCACTCCAGTCACTTTATCAAGTCATCATGTAGTAGGTGTCATCAATATTTCATCAAGATGTTGTAGTATTATGTCAACAACATGTCCATTGTCTTCAATTGATTTTCCTTCACAAACATGTAGTCTCCGAATATATCAACCTCAGTCGATAGTCTGACTTCACAACTCAGTCATAAAATACTTTACTATACCCATAAACATAAAGTGCTCAAACTAGCACCTCTATCAGACCAACTTGTCCATCCAAAAATTTTATACCATCATTGTCTAACCCAGAATTTCATAAGCATTTTTGATCTAGAGGTAGACCCACATATATCTCCAAAACACATCATCCATACTCACTGTCTAATCCATAATTTCATGAGTATTTCGGATATGCCTTATCACTGTATTTATCAGAGTTTTAAGAGAACTTTCAATCTTACATATAGCACACAAATCTAACTCATATTTATCCTTGATATGCACTTTTAATCATCTAAGAATTCAAGACTACATCACTTCAAGGAAGACACCTCCTGTAGCAACTATGCTTGAAAATCAGAGGTTAGATTATCAGCAAATTTCAGGTTCACTATTGCTGCTCCTCGGAAATACCACCAGTGAAAATCAGAACTCGGAGCACCAAAATTTCAGAGATTAACTCAGACTTGTATTCTCTTAAGAGTTGTGGGTGCTTCTCTCCTATGACCCAAGGTCAAAGATTACAATTTTTGTCGTTTCATAGCACAGAGATAAAATATTTTATGTTTTACAGTGGCATCCTTAGACTAATTCAAAAATTGCAGAGCTAAATCAAACTTCCTTATTCTGCAAATAAATGGAAACATGACTGGTATTTATACACATTTCAGTGTAATAAAAAGGAATAAATATGGTTTGTCCTGCTAATTTAAATTATTAAAAAATATTTGAATCCTCTTTTCTTTGGTCAGTTGACCCTACAAGATGGGGTAATTTTAGCTTGTCTTCTTCAAAAAATAATATCTCATCAATCATGAGGAACTACATGATGTGCCACCTACCACTGGAAATGACATGG
The DNA here is from genome assembly GCA_001517045.1 of Pseudotsuga menziesii. Classification (NCBI taxonomy): domain Eukaryota; kingdom Viridiplantae; phylum Streptophyta; class Pinopsida; order Pinales; family Pinaceae; genus Pseudotsuga; species Pseudotsuga menziesii. The sequence goes on along the minus strand of LPNX010741143.1, from coordinate 38,410 downwards.
CGAGGGATACCATGTTATGAAGGGATTATTTGCAAATACATGGTACTTCATTCTTAAATTCCTCCATTTGTACAAGACATCAAATTTTATTTGAAATTTTCTTGAGTTCTTCTTCAAGCTACAAGAACATTATCCAAGTAAGGAACTTGCTTTGTTAAATACTCCTCCACATACTCAAGGGTTCCATCATCATTATGGCAAGGAATTCAACAAAGTAAAGGATTTTTTCATGTCAGAAACCAACAATGCATCAAGTTCTTCAAACATGTGGTATTCTTCATCATTTGTGTGGGTTTCTCAAACCCCCTTATCAACCATCAAGGGTTCCATGTTATCATGTGAAATAATATTCAAACACTTCAACGATTCATTAACCCACAAATGACCACAGAATGGGTCATTTGGCCCATTTGTTGTTCCAATACTCAAATTTCCATGTTATTCTTGTGATGTTAGCAATCCTTGCCACTCCTTTACCCCCTTATGAATTATTTGTCATTAATGGGTGTCATCAATGAAAACCTATGCTCAATTCTCTTAAGGATCAACCTTTAGTGGCTTTCCTAAAGGAATAATGTTCCACCAATAATATCAATCACTGGTGGTTCAGTGCCTCTATATTCACTATACACTTAGTTATTAAAGTAACCATCCTCATCTCGTCCTAGTACCCCATTTATGTAGATTATTTCTTATGCCTCATATGCCTCGAAATATTATTCTCTTACTGGTATAATCCTCATAACTGGAAACTTGGAGTTGTGATCTACAACATTTCTTCAACTAAAGGATTACATTCTACATGAGTAGAGAAAAGTGCTTTGATACCACTTGTAATGTGCCAACTTTGATGTTCAGCACACTAACTCACACAACTTAACAATTAGTAGGATAGGTGACTCAAAATGAGGTTTTGATCAATATTTGGGGTTACTGTGATTTTAAATCGAGAGAAGGGATAATTTTCATAATAGGATCCTATGCACAATGCACTGGCACCTTTTATGGTTTCAAAATTAGCGAAACTGAATTTTACTCCCAAGTCTCCTGGGCACCTCAACATATGCAAACTAAACATTTGCTTCACACATCTTATAAATCAATGGAGATTGATTTTTTATCAGATACACTTAGAAACAAGAAATATCATTCAATTAATTCTTGGTATTTGCAACAAAAATTTTGAGGAAGTTTTGAGGTTGTTTTGAAGGAAAACTAGTGAAATTGACTTTTAGGACAACTCAACTAGCTCAACTTCAAGATGACCAAAATAATGCAAGGGGAATACAGATTCCAAATATCATGGATTTGATGTGTTAATTGACTTTTTAATGAACAAAAGAAAGTGAGAAATCAAATTTGGAGTTCTCTTGATTTGTTACTAATTCGAACGTGGAAACTAGCACAAATTTCATAGCAATCTAGACATGGGGGATTCACCTTGTTGACCAATATCTTATCACCTTCATTCATAAAAGGGAGTTTAAAATTATGAAAAATAAGGTTAATATATTGTACGTATTGGAGGAGGAGGGATTAGGGTAGAGGGAGTTATAGATATTTCGGAGGTATAAAATATGTATCTAGTAAAAATATGGAATATTTCATAAAAGTAGGGTTTTTTGATTTGAAATATGTGTTTGGAGGGGGAATCAACAAAAGGATTTGAGTAAGTATTTATCAATATCTAGTGAAATTAGTGGTATTCTTTAATATCCATTGAACGAAGGAACTATGGCATAGTTTCACTAAGTCAAGACCCCATGAATCTAGACTATATGCGCACAAGGACATAAACTAGAATTTTATTAATTGCAATAGGAAAATAAATATCAAGCACATGATATTGCATTAATGGCATCCTTCAAAGTTTAAATCACATCAAGAAGTGATCTCAAGAATAGAAGAGAGGAAGAGAAAATTTTCCATGAAAAGAAACTAGGAAAATATGAAGATTGAAACTAGAAGGGATCTTCAATTATTGTAACTAGCTCGAACTTCACTCGATATTATCATATGACTTTCAATAAGCTCAATGATTAATATTTAATGTCCTCGTCCTCAAATTAGAAGCACGGGGAAAATCTCTTAGCTTGGACTAGGGGAACATCTCCCAAGTCTACAGTACCACAATGCTCTAACATCAATTCACAAGATGTCGAAAGATGGGCTAGTGGTGCACACTCCTTTTACAGAGTGCGTATGACTCATTGAGAAATATAGAGAGGCTAATGCGCCATCATGGATGGATAAATATTTCTTTCTTTCATGCCTTACTTTTCACCTTCTTACTTTAGTTTTTGTTGCTTTTCTTTCATTCTTTAACTTTTTTTTTCTTGCTTTAGATTTTGCTGATCTTTTTGCTTCATCCTACTTTTGCTTTCCTCCATTAGCTTTTCCTTTTTTTTTATGCTTTTCACTACTTTTTCCCACTTTTCTAGTTTATCCTACTTTATCTTTCTTTTTTCCTTATCCTTCTTTATTTTTATTTAGATCCCTAGTGTTATTTCTTCTTTTATCCTTGCTTTTGTAGTTTTATCTTTTTTATGCTTTGTTCTAACTTTTTTTTTCCCAAGTTTTTCTTGCCTTACTTTTTTTCTTCATTCTTTCCTCAACTTTCTCATCCTTAATTCTTTTTTTGTTTATTCTTCTTGTTCAAGATACCTTTAGGTCAACCTTTCCTCCAATGCACGCTAGGATTATTTATCTTTTTATTTCACAAATAAAATATTAATTTATGAATTTAACTCCTAATAAATGCATCTTTAAACTTTCAAGAAATTTGGCATCTTCTAATTAATTAATACTTTGAACCTTCAAAATTAATCCCAAGATATTTAATTGAATTTTCTTTTAAAACCATAGGGACTAATTGACTAATAAAATGATCCATATGCCACCAAAATAGGAAAATTAGACAAACCACGAAAAATAATAATAATAAGTTCATTAGTACATACAATTATAAACCATAAAAATAAAAAGTCAATAATTTATATTAATAAATATGAAATAAAAAGACAAAAACAAATAAATTAAGATGGAAAAATAAATCTATATAAAAAAAAAAATTAATAAATAACTAAAATAAATCATATTATTCGAATATTAAATAAATAAACATTATTTAAATACAGAAATTATTTGAATATATATATATATAACAGCATAATAAAAAAAAAAATTTAAAATGTCTCTCCTCTGAAGCGTGGCCCTGTTTAAATGAATCTGTTTGCTCCAATCTAAATTTTTTAAACCAGGTAACAAAAACCAACTGAAGTCAAGTTCAAACAGATGATTCTTAAAACACTTTTCACCTTCAGGTGGTATGCCAATTGCCTATGCAATGGTATCCTAATATACTTTAAACGTTCGGTTTCCAAATCCACTTCAGAATCCTTGTTATTATTTACAAGGAATTTGTTACCTGCAGATTATAACCTTTTAGTCTTTCACACAAGGGAAACCATCTCGCGTCTTTCATTGTTTCTGCACATATGGGAAATTCATCAATCCATCTAATATTATCTGGCTCTAACTTGCGGATTTTGTTGCTAAGATTTTTGACCATTTCCATGGTGATTCAAAGGTTTTGGTAGCTCGTATTCCCTATCCAAAACATTTCAAAAAACAATATATGCAGAGAAAACCGATTAATAGTTATGTATGGTTTATGTTAGATGAAGTACGAGTCTAGATCATTTAAAAGTCATATCCCAACATATTCAGTTACCCATTTATGTTGCTCTTCTAAAGATAGTCTTTGTTCCAATACGTATTTAAGACTATCATGATTTGGTTGAACCTTGAAGTGCCTACCTATTAGGTAAGGACAATATTGCTTAAGTGTGTGTAGTATTGTCTCCATTTCCTTCTCATAAATGGGTTTTTGTTAGTTCTTTTCCTTGATTGGTTGACTTTCAAAAGTGTTATCACTAGAGTTTTCACCTGTTAGATTTTTTATCATTTAAGCAATATCATTTTAGGATCTTATCTGAGAGAATAAAATTCACAACAATCAATCACAAGAGACAATAGACACAAATATTTATCCTCGGGGAAACCATAAAGGAAAAACCATGCAACTTCCTCAGAGACAGAATGAGTACTAATGGCAACAGTAAAACCCAAAGACAGAAAGATGATCTCCAACAGCTATTCTCTCTCTCACTTGAGCGAGCTTCTTCTCTCTCACATGTGTGCTATAGCTAGGTGAGTGTGTGTCTCAAATAGAGAGGCTCACTCTCTATTTATATTCTTTCGTTCACTTAATATTTGACTCAGTTATGTAGGCTCGAGTAATCCTAACTTAGTTATGTAGGCTCGAGTAACCACAACTAGGGTACTAATGACCCGAGTTTTAATGAAGGGGAATTCCTCAGGACTTTTAGTAATTCTCCCGATGGGAACATCGAGGTACAAGGAAATACAAGTGATTCTCCTGATAGGAGCATCGAGTATCAATGAAATATATACAAGTGAATACATTCCAAAGTTACAAATATATCAACACTCCCTCTTAAATAGGAAGGTATTCTCTTAACACAATTCATCAATACAAGTGTTATTCTATGGATCATCATCAAAAACGGATCATCACTGGATCATCATCAAAGCTGGATCATCACTAGATCATCATTATCATCACTGCTTCCGCTATCTCGATCAAATGGTGCTATCTCTCAATTCTTCTCATCACATGAACTTATACATAGCCATCCCTTTTTCATGCTGGTTGTAGGCCTAGCCTCCATGTACGTCTTCCTCTATAGAGCTAGTCCTTTTTCATACTGGATGTAGGCCTCTACAGAGCCAGTCCTTTTTCATACTAGATGTACCTCCACAGAGCCAGTCCTTTTTCATACTGGATGTGGGTCGCTACAGAGCTAGTCCTTTTTCATACTAGATGTAGGCCACTACAAAGCCAACCCTTTTTCATGCTGGATGTACTTCCACAGAGCCAATCCTTTTTCATACCAGATGTGGGTCTCTATAGATCCCGTCCTTTTTCATACTGGATGTAGGCCACTACAGAGCCAACCCTTTTTCAAGCTAGATGTACTTCCATAGAGCCAGTCCTTTTTCATACTAGATGTGGGTCTCTACAGAGCCAATCCTTTTTCATACTAGATGTAGACCACAAAGCCATCCCTTTTTCATGTTGGATGTACTTCCACAGAGCCAACCCTTTTTCTTATTGGATGTGGGTCTCTATAGAGCCAGTCCTTTTTCATACTAGATGTAGGCCACTATAGAGCCAAAACTTTTTCATGCTGGATGTACTTCCATAGAGCTAGTCCTTTTTCATACTGGATGTGGGTCTCTACAAAGCCAGTCCTTTTTCATACTGGATGTGGGTCTTTACAGAGCCAACGCCTTTTCATGCTGGATGTAGGCCACTGCACTTATATCTGACCATGGGAGGCCCCACCTACCACCATGTTAAAATGGAACAACACTTACATCTGACCATGGGAGGAACCAATCCTACCACCATGTCAGAAGGGAACAACACTTACATCTAACCATGGGAGAAACCAATCCAACCACCATGTGAGAAGGGCTCAGCACTTACATATGACCATGGCAGGAACACATCCTGCCACCTTGTCAGAATGGATCGACACTTATATCAGACGATGGGAGGAACACAACCTGACACCATGTCAGAAAGGCTCAGTGCTTACATCCGACCATGGGAGGCCTAGCCTGCCACCATGTTGGAAGGGCTCACGGAGTCATCACTTCCCCTTGGAAGGAACCTCTATCTGGAGAACACCAAGCTTCTCCCTGAAGTACTCAAACTTCACTCCGGCCATTTCTAGCATAGAATCACATCAAGGTTGATTATGTCCAAGGATAACCTGCGAGATTCATCAGGACTTATTACATTCAAGGACAACCTATAGGAATGTTTATGTCTGAGCAACCTATGAGCTTCACCAAGATTTTATCCTCAAACAATTTGTCTCACCATCTATGCTAGAAATTCCTCTTTCGATAGATCTCGATCTCGATAAAAAACTGAAGCTTCATTGCTCCTCTCTCAGCTGTTCTCAGTGGCATGCAGGACTCCTTCCTGCTAAACCAAGAGATCACACATGATTTCATACTGAAGTAGCACCTCAAAGTGCTCTTCCTATCAATGGCACTTCCTACCCAATCTGAATCCACATAACCCTCCAGGTTAATCTTCTGATTCGTATCATACTTGAGCCCATACTCAACTGTACCCTTCAGGTACCTCACTACATGTTTTGCAACCATCAGGTGAACATGTCTCAATATGTTCACAACAAAGCAAGTATCTAGTCTCGTATTCGTCAGTTACATCAAGGAAGAAATCATCTGATGATACATCATGGAATCAACCGAATCTGACGAAGAAACACTCAATAGCTTTAGGTTCAATGCCATAGGTGTGGTCATGGTCTTGCAGTCCATCATCCTGAACCTCTTCAGGATATCTACTGTATACTTCCCTTGTCCCAGGGAGATTCCATCCGCATTCTCCCACACCTCTATGCCTAGAAAGTAGTGCATCATATCCAAGTCCTTCATCTTGAACTCGGCATCAAGTCTTCTTCTTGAAACTTTAATGAGTTCCTCTTTTCTGTCAGGAACAATTCATCAACATATAACAGGAGCATCAGTGGTACTCTGCCTTCAACCTTGAAGTAAAGATTGGAATCCACCATTACTCTCAATAAATCCTAGAGTCATCAGTAAGCTATCCATCCTGTCGCATCATGTTGAACCTCAGGATCTTCTGCAGTCACTCCCTATGAAGCGGAGCATCATTCTCCCTCTACCTTTTGTGCTCTATGTATTGAAACATTCTATACTGGAGTGACAAGTAGATTCCTCTGTTGTTAATATTCTATGTATCCATCTAGGGTCACTAAATACCAAGATCCTGAACCTTTTCAAAAGTTCTTCTCGCACCCATCTATGAGCTTGTCATCCTCTATAGGTTTTCATCTTCAACCTTGTAGCAAAGGTTAAGATCTTCTTCACTCTAGGTGATATTCAAGCTCCTCATGTATGTGTTATCCCGTGGGTTTCTTTTGAGCTCGTACAAGGCCTTCTTTAATTTGCACACATAAGTCTTCCTGTCTTGTGTCTTAACTTCCAGTGGTTGCAAATGTCTCTTCGTAGTCTATGCCTTCCTTCTATGAGAGGCCTCGTGCTATGAATATTTCCTTGTATCCCATGATGTTGCCATTTACTACATGCTGGATCTTGTAGATCCATATGGAATAAGCAACAAAGTTGCTTAGTACCTGCGTCCTAACAAGAGATTGAAAATATATAGCAATAGGATAATTTTGCTATAAAAATATATGATAAAACAAATATAATTACAATTTGAAAGAAATTAAAACAAAAATGAATTAAAAATTGTCCATTTAAATACGATATAGGTTATTGCAATGTAGCATAAAACAAGCATATTCAAGCTTCCTTACATACTTCTAGTAATATTCTTGACTTATGTTATAAAAATATGCAAGTTTCTTTATAGACTAGCATAAATAGGAAATGAGAAATAATAGCTTATAAGACTATAAATTAATATCATTGTTGTGAGAATAGTTTATTTATATTTTATTATAAATTTATAATGTTATAAAAATATGCAATTTTTTTTTATAGACTAGCATAAATAGGAAATGAGAAATAATAGCTTATAAGACTATAAATCAATATCATTGTTGTGAGAAGAGTTTATTTATATTTTATTATAAATTTATAATTTAAATTTAAAATAAATTTAATTATTTAAAATTGAAAAAAAATATTTTTTAGTTAAATATTTTGAATAATGGATTTTCCAAGAATAATTTATAGATAGTTAAAAATAAACTACTGT
>LPNX010741143.1:17127-30440 GCA_001517045.1 Pseudotsuga menziesii | reverse complement strand
ATATAAATTATATTAAAAAATTAAATTAACATTCTTAACTAAAATCTTTAATTTAAATAAAATCTACACATAATAATCAATGTCACAAATAATAATAATGAAAGCTCTAAATTTAATATGCATTCGATAATGCTACAAATGCACATGCTGCCTTTCTGAAAACAGTTTTATCCAAAAGCTAAATCCCATCTACAAAACCAATTCCTTAGAAATATGAATATTGTAAGGCATTTACCATTGATAATGTTGCAGTTACACAAAATCTGGATAATCCTGCAGCGACAATGATAATTTGGTCCGGGCAAAATACCATCACACAAAACGTATTTCGCGAGGAGTTTTTTTTATATGTAAAATATCATCTGCAGATTTTAGAGAACAAAATTGACTGAACATATTATACGCGATTTTAACACTTAGTGGCTAAAAGTTTTTTATAATATGGCCGATGGAGGGTACGCGTGCGCCTACACTTGGCTAGCTGCGGTTACGGCTAGCTGAGCCGTCGTTCTAGCATAGTGTTTGGTCTTCCACCTTCTCCACGACCGAACTGATTAGATCATGCTTTATGAGAGTAAATGCATTTATAGCTAAAGTTAAAGAAAAAATAAAAAACAAGAGTATATTATGTAGCCGCAAATTCAGTGATGGATTCAAACTTCATCCGCAAAAGAACAAATTAAGAACTGAAATGGAAGGCTCTGTATTTCTATTGGTTAGGCTAGATCCACAGCTTGCTTTCTTCCATAGACCCTCCATCTTATTCTCTCGTTGAATATCGGATGAATATGATATCAAGCCTAGCATTCATTTAATCTTATGCACAGATATTAGCTGGCAAAGAATCTGTAGTTTCATAGCAGAATATGGAAATAATGTGCTTATTTTGTATTTGAGCCATTCGATCGAGTTAGACGACCATATGGGTCATTGACCCACACTTGTACTTCTAATCTAATTAATTAATTCAATCTATTGTTAGAATCCAACATGGCTGTTACTAGACGGATGAGACATTTGGTGTTTCTCCTTTTTAAGATGTTTAATATGCTTCTTTGCATCCTCTGCTACACTAGCAGGACTTGAAGGTAGTGGCCGAGAGATTGATGATAATCACAATTATATTGCAGATTATAACAACCCAAAACATTGTTTGCAATGCATTTAACACCATACATCTAACTGGGACTAGTTCTGTCAGGCAGTTATAAATTGCTTCAGTCCTAAGTAAAATCATAACACTGGATGGGCGATAATACAGCAAACTAGGCTCCAATTTATTCTAGAGGATTGCTTTGAATTTTTCTTTTAAAAGCCAATTGAATACTAGCAAAGATAATAAATTAGAGATAACTGTAAGCAGAACTGAACTCTGTTAGAGCATCTTGGTATTCCCCAATGGCAGTTGCTTCCACTGTATTATAAATAAAGAATTCGAAGAATGTAGTATACACAAGATTTTTAGAACTGATTATTCTTCCAACGATAATCAACAATCTACATGGTTACAGTACTTGTACGTCCTCCACATAGCCATTGTTAGATATAACTTCAAGCCGCAGAATTTAGAGATCTATGCTCCATAGCTCTCGGTATAAAATTTATTTTCTATTTTCCCATTAGCTAGAGATATTTGTCTTTAAAAATGACACGACCACTAACGACTTCTATTTGCTAATTAGCTATTGATTTTACTACAGTTTGCTCGGATCTCTCCTTGATTGCATGTCAATACATTGATATTCCCCATCTTTATGATGGAATTACTAAATGAAACTCGAAAATTGTTTACATCTCCATTGTATGCTGCGGCGAGATCTGATGTAACATCTGTATACAGGAGCTCTTGATCAATCTGGAGGATTGCTCTGTTGTGAAGGACTTCATGGTAAAAACCATTGTCGAAAGAGAAGGAGCTACCCTCGGTGCCATCGAGAAAAACCTTTGGATCATTACGAATATTTGTGATTTGGTCTGGAGGGGGGCACACTTTCTTCAGGGATGTCACAAGAGTCGGATCCATTGATGGTTCTGGTATACCAGTATTCTGGAAATCGTAAACCCGGTTGCTAAAGAATCCACAGTGAACGAAGCCTATAGTGTGCACTCCTGCTCTCACAAACAAACAATAAAACCAACTATGAATGGACTGGCCGCTAACAAAAGTTGATTTAGCTTCAGCAAATGCATGAAACTTCAGCAATATAGAATATCAGATCATGTAAAGAGGCCACTTACCAAGCAATGTGGCTAAATATTTTAGGTTTAAGCCACTACCAAAGATCTGCTAGCCGATTCTGTGAAAAATGAACTGTTGATGATTCATATCGGTAGAGTTATGATCTGTGTGTTCGTTGGGTATTTGCTTCCGGGAATGGCTCATACTGCAAGCAAAAATTACAGGACCAGAATAGTAGCCTTGCTTCTCAGTATTTCGTTTCAGATTGTTTCCGAGATCTATGCCATTAATCGCAGATCTAAAAATGACGAACAGAACAGAGATGCATACGCAGAAGAGAAGCCGAGAGGCGCTTCTATCACAATAACGACTGCAACTGTATTGGGGTCTATGTTAATGTTGGTTGTCCTTTTCACCTCATCAACTTTAGCCAGTAAGAGTATCAAGGATATCATTTCTCAAAAAATCCCTGTTATTTTGTCTTTCAAAATGAGCCACGGCGAGGAGAATCCATGGAAGAAGTTGAGGATCAAGTTCTCAAGTCATGGATTGTGATTCGTGTCTGCCATCCAGAATACATTGTGGCTAGATCTGTGCTGGCTTCATCTGCTAGAATGGTTGTCATGATTTGCATATTGGTCTCTGTTGTCGGTTGGGGAATGGAAGGAACGAGTAGGCATTTCAAGAATCGATTCGATTGGCTCAAGTTCACGTCGATCGGGCTCCACATTGCGGGAATCGAACTCTGGACCAAGTAAATGCTACATTTTGCCACTCCAAACTATGGAAAAAACCTACGGAATCGAACCGTGGATTAAGTTAATGAGTTGGAAATTTAACAGATGGCAATGGGATATAATTTTGATTTTTTTAATTTTATTATTATGAGGTCATGTTGCCACATGTCAACTCAAATCCAGATACCAAATTCCAAAGTTTACATCATCTTCTATCCACCAATAAGTTGTTTACAAAATAGTTTTTTTAACAAAATAAAAAAAATATTTTACAAATCCCTAAGTTATACTTTGCAAAACATATTTTAATTTTTTATACCTGCATCAAAAGAGAACAACTAATACCAAAGTCAAAAGAGTTTGACTTGCAATCGATTACAATATACCTCCTGAGATATAAAAAGTAAAAACAAACCATTAATTTACATTTAAAAATTAAAAAGAATAATAAAATTATTTATATTATATTATTAATACTTTAGAAAAATATATTATTAAAACTATAGATATGAAATCTTTAATTAGTATTAATATTATTAATATGAGTTCGTAAATTCATATTGATGAGAGGTAGACTTGAAACAATAAAACATTGTGACAATTAGGTTGGTTGTAAGTTTATGTCGCATTATGAGAAAGAGATGTAAGTAATTTAAAGTCATATCCGTTGAAGGTTATGCCCTATTGATAATAAATTTCTTTAAATTGTTAAGACCACGTTAAGTGATGGTCAAATTGAGACTTTTATTTATAATAATAGCAAATAAGTTTGATGGTGGTGGTTAATGCTTGAGTTAATATTAATATAATTTAATTTACATAAGAGGTTATGTCACATCTTCACATTATTCTTAATAACAATAAATATATGTTTTAAGAGTAATTTATGTTAATTTATTGTTTTCATTCTATAATAATAGAGTTAATATTTTTTTTTAGACAAAAACGATTATGGATTGAATTAAAAGAGCAGTGGCGTAACTACTGAAGAGAAATCTACATAGTTCATATTGCTTTTGAAAGATAGATGTCAAAGACTCAAACTACTGTCTTTACAAAACTTAAGTCGAGAACTCTTTCATGATGTCGGAGTGGCTTCGCGTTATTACAGGTTGCCTTGAATGAGGGGCTTCTTCTTTTTTGAGACTTTCGTCCATTCTTTGGTGTTTTCTTGGAATTTGTTTGCTGCTTGGCTAACATGAGGAGAGTTTAGAGGGTCTTCGTCTCCTTGATCTATCCAACTTGATGCGGTAGGCTTTTTTGGTGGCTTTATGGTTTCCTTGGAAGGGAGGAGTTGTGTGGGATGCTGAACTGGTTCACTATTCATTTCATCCGTTGGAGTTTCCTTCGAAAGGTGAGATGAGATACTGTTGTGTTCATCATCTAGAGTTCCTTTTGGGAGATTCGGGTTCTTGCATATTAACTGGTGGTTAGAATTTGCACCGATCCACCAAGTGGGCTTCCGATTGGTTTTCCTTTCTTTATTTTTCTCCAGAAATTTTTTGCAGTTGAGGGCTAAGTTCCTTGTCTCACAACAAGATCTACATATGAAATGGATTTGCTCGTAATCTAACTTTTTAGTCCAAGAATAGCCAATTCCATCCAAGATTATTTCCACTGGAAATCCTTTGTTGAAATCCATTTCCACACAAATCCGGGCATAGGTGGTGAAGGCAGTCTCAGTTTCTTGACTTCTGCTGTGAAACTTTCCAAGGGAATTCCCGATGGATTGCACAAAGGAGAGACCCTAGAAATGGAGAGGAAGATTTGGGAGCCTCACCTAAATGGGAGACGAAGAGATAAAAGCCATTGAAGCATCAAATGAAGGGGACCACGGTTGTAAGGACAGACCCGACCTGCCCCAGAACCATGGCCCAAAGCCATAGATCAGATCCTTATCTTCTAAAAAACAAAGATTACAATAAAAAACCCTTTTGCATAGGGGCAAATAATGGCTCCCTCTTTTAAGAGAGGGTTCCATTCTGAGGAGACCCAAGAGTGCAAATTTGATAACCTGGGCAGGAGTCCATTAAACCTACAAACCAAAGCATGAGAGGAGTAGTGCACAACATGATCCATAACATCTTGAATGACAGGAATGGTGAGAGCATGGACTTCATGCACCACTAGCAAAGGAGGACCGGAACCAAGTTTGTGCTTGACTGTCTCACTGAAAGAACGAGGAACACCCATAGAAGGAGCCATGGGGGAAAGCAAGCAAGGCGGAGAGGAGCCGTCGAGGGTCTGCTGACAGGAGAAGCAGGGAGCCATCTGTCGGGAAGGGGCATCAGGCCGAAGCCCTAGCTGGAGCCGCCGAGGAGCTGAAGCCCTAGCAGAGCCTCCGTGAGCTGCCGTAAGCATAATGGGAATGATTTAGCAGCCGCGCCAAAATTTTATTACGTCAAATTTTAACTATATTACCTATTAAGGGATAGTAAATTATATAATAATAGAGTTAATATTATAGGTATTTAAATTGTTATTTTAAGTACTTGTAATGTGAATTATGTGTTATGTAGCTTTCTTACACTAATAAACGGTTATAATATATAAGCATATTCATGAATGTTAGATGTTATGTTAATAAGTACTTTAATGATTATGTCATATTGACACGAAGTAATTTTGAAAAATGGGACTTTTTGACAAATGAGTTTTTTGAAATTTTTTTATAAGTTATGAGGAGGAGATGTTAGTAATTTTTATGTCGCAAACCTCAAAGCCAATGCCACTTACAATATCAATTTCTTTAAATTGTATAAAACAAGCCTAGATCCAAATCCTAGACTTTATCAAGGGCCAAGAGGGATCCAATCTTCGAGGTGCAAACCTCTTCTATTGCACTTAAATATTGTGAAATTAATTTTTAATTGGAGAAAATTTTATTGTAAATAATTGCAAACAAAATATTGCCAAGAGTTTTTTTAGTTAAACAAGTTTAATGGTGACTAACTATATGTTTTTATTATTATTGACATTCTTTTGTTATCCATTTATCAACTATTAGTTATTTTTTATATATTTTTTCTTTTCATGTCACATTCTTCAAGTTATTTTCCATAAACTATTAGTTATCCATTCATAAACTATGAATTATCTATACATTATTTAAATTATGAATTATCCATTAATTGCTACCAATATTTTGTCTTATTTATACAAAAATAATATCAAATTACATATAATTTTTTCTTCAATTTACAAAATCTTTTTAATTTAAATTTTCCGTCTCCATGTTTAGATTCTCTAAATAAGGAGATCCATGTTTGGATTCTCTAAATAACGAGAACTTAATCCACAAATTTATGCAAATATTGTTTAAAAAAGTAACATGAATAAACTATGTGTGGATCATGTTTACGGCAGTGAATCGCCGTGAATTTTTTTTCGAATTATTTTTTAATGTATTCGTAGAATGTGGAATTCATTGAAACTGTAAATCCAGTTATTGCCTCAAACTTCTTCACGTTGTTCTGTAAATTCTATGGTTGGAGTCTGAGATCGGTTTCCCATATTTGATTTACTTATTACTGGTGTATCACTTCTTTCCCATTACTATAGATATTTAGATTACTTTAATCCTTATATTTAGATTACATAAAAGTTGGACGTGGAGTTATTTTAGCATATAAGGATCACAGACATCTCTGATACACACGATTTCATAACAAAGACAAAGAATGTTATTTCATTTTATTGTGTTGGAGTTGAACACGGATCTCTTATAGTCTGTGTTTCAATTGGACTAAACTTTCGTCCAATATAATATAATATAATATTTAGCCTACATAAAGACAAAGTTTGTTTTAAATTGAACCGTTTGTTAAAAACCAGTGGAGTTCCTTGCCGGGAAACAGATCGAGGAGAGAAGAAAGTGTTGGCATGCCATTTTAATTTGATATTGGGTATATACAATATCAAGATGGAAGGAATACAATACTATTAGCTACTAATGGAATTATCCATCACACATTCTTCCATTGCATCCTAAAATAACTTCTTATGGCATACGTTTTCTTAGGTATACTCAATGCCCAACCATAAATAAATTTAAATGACATACATTTTCTTTGTCCTTGGCATGGGCAACACCCAGCCATAACTAAATTAATCCAAAAACTTATTTGGACATTTATATTAGTCTACTTCTTTATCTCAGCCAATCGTTTTTCCTTTGGCTTCAGAATTAGAAACGTTCAGCCATGAAGTTTGTCGAGATCCAAAAGCTTTTATTTCAGTTATTCAAAGATTTAATTCAACGTGGATACAAAAATGTTTTAATTTTATAAGCATTCAAAGATTTGATACTTACATTTCATTCAAACATTTTTATTTCTGTTTATTCAAGGATTGAGTTTAACTTTTAGCCAAAAAGAAAAAAAAAAAAACCTTTTTGTTTTTCACGCATTCAAAGATTTGATACGAGTATTTATCCAAACGTTTTTATTTTGCATGCAAACACCAACATGTTTTCAAACAAATAATCTCATAGTTATGAATTAGAGCTATGGGTTGCTTACCTAAATGTGTAGCTCGAATTTGCCCAATCAAGGAAGGGTTCGTTGTTTATTTTTTAGGCATCTTTAAAATAACATCATTTGAGATGTGGGAAAGCTAATATTTACATGAGGAAGGTTACATAAAGTTATAACATCTCTTGCATAATTCGAAGTAAATATTTATAGCCGACACTTACATGAGGAATAACTTTAGAATATCTCTCTCATTATCCGAAATCATAAGTAAATAGAAGTAAATATTTATAGCCGACATGTTACAAACGTTACATCACGTTACAAGATCTCTCCCATAATATTCACTATCACTATTATTTTTTGCCGACATGTTATAAACGTTACTAACTTTACATCACCTTACAAGATCTCCTCCATATTGGGCTGTAGAGCGCCTCTCAACGCAATAATATATGTAATGCCACGCTCACATTTTGTTTTTAGTAAGGTTAAATATGTTTTCACTATATTATCGGTTAAAATACAGATACTATAATTAGTATTATTTAATTTACAAAACATGTTATGTAACTATGTGATGTATTGTTGTTTATAATAGTATATTTTTTATAGTAATTTATATTTATAAATAAGTAATAATAGGGTTAATATTAGTATTATTTAATGTATTATTCAATTCACCTGTATGTATAGCATATCCATTATGTGTTATGTTTCTTTCTTATATTGATAAATGATTATGATGTATTAGGATATTCATGAAGGTTTATGTAAGGTTAATAAGTATCTTAATGTTTATGTTACATCACGACATTCGTAGGCATACTTGTAAAAATGACCCATTTTGATAGTTATGTTAGAAGGAATTTTATGTAACATTCTTCAGAGGTTATGCTACATGAAAAATAAATTTATTTAAATTATCTATTAAAAGAAAGGTTAATGTCACATTGCAACATTTTATTTTTCTTAACACTTAATATTCTTTTGTAGTATTGTATTATTACAAATTTGACATATTAATGTTAATATTAGTATTATATAATTTGTTATTTAATGTACTTGTGTGTGTGAATAGTACTAGCAATTATGTCTTATGTTTTTTCTCGACATTCATAAATGGTTATGATCTGTTAGGATATTCATGAAGGTTTATACCACGTAGAAGCATACATTAATGGTTACGTCATGTGTGACATTCTTGAAAGGTTAAATTTAAATGCAATGTTCACCAAGGGTTTTCTTGTTATTTTACTCGAATAAATGGTGATATTATGGTATACCAAAATAGGAAAAAAAGTTATGTCAACTTAAAAATAATTCTACGAGATTTCTATGTAAAGTTAAAATCCAGAAAATATCCTTAAGGTTGTGAAAATGCTCTAAATTGGCACCTAGGTACTGTGGGTCATTTCAAATTTTAGCAAAAATTGGACCTTTCAAATATCAATTAATATTACCACCTACAATAAAAGTACATAATCTCTTTCATGTTTCAATTTAAAAAAAAATACAATCATGATGCTACTCATGCGATTGACTGGAATGTTATACAAGTGGAATTGAAAAGAGAATTTCAAGTGGATTCATAATGTATTATCGAGAAACATATTGAGTTCTATTTCAAGTAATATGCAAGAAGCATATCGAGTTCTATTTCAAAGGAAGACTAAAAGGAAAAAGAAATAATAACACCAAGGACGGTGTTATCCTTAAAAGGGAGGCCTATGTAATACAACAAACAATTGTTAAATTGTTAATTACTTTGAATATTTACTTTTTTCAATATTTTGACAAATAAAGTCAAAATATATTTAATGGAGTTATTATTATTGAATAATTAAATTACTAAGAGGAATCTGAACTGAAGTAGTTGTTAAAACAGTGTGTGTTGACCCACAAGGAGAAATGACAAATGGTGGAAGTTGCTGAGTGAGAACTCAAGTGATACATGAGGAATCTTCCCCAAAATCACGTCAAGACTCTTTGTGGAGCATTAAAGAGAAGGAGGCTCATAAATGACCAAGTCCTAGGCAAAATACTATAAAATAGTATGTCCATCAAACAAGTAAGAAGTTGGCCATGGATGGGTAAATAATCTATTGATACAAAGAGATGGTGCATTAATCATAATTTTCCTTTGTGGTTTAGTAAAAAGGATCGGGGGTTATAGAGAAAGTAAGTTTTGGATACTCTAGAAGTTGGTTGGGAAGAACGATATCTTGAGTTCTGTTTTCTCGTTAGTGGTGACATGTTCCTTACTAAATCCATCTACTCTTTTAGTCTTGATAATTACAGTTTGAAAGTAGATTATAAGTCTCAGTGTTTTTATAAATTGAGATTATACAATGTGTTAATTAGTTTCCTTTAAACCTGTTTAATATTATTATTTCTTTATACTCTATTATTAGTTATTTTTTCATATAGATATTTAAGTTTTCATATATACAGAAATGGAGAAAATCACAATTACTTTTCCTATACAAGATACATGAAATTTAAATTCTAAATGATATAAAAATCCTAGCAAAGGTCTCACAAAGTTAACTAAATATCTACAACAAAACTCTTAAGTCTTCAACAAATTACAAACATAATAGTGAAAGCCAAGATGTTTCATTTTATATATAATAAGGTGTAAATAAATAAACTAATTTAAGAATATAATTGAAGCATTTATGAGCTGTAAGGCTTCCTACCAAGACTTTATCTATGTAGAAATAAACATAAATTGACATTTAATTACAAGTATCTATTTCATATTTCATATATCAAGGAAAAAAATAGACCTAAAATAAAGTAATTATCTAATATTTAAACAAAACCAAGATAGAAAACTAACAAATATACTATCAAACAAACATTTAATCAACGATTTGAGAAATACATTTTCATCAAGACTCTATACAATGGTTAATCGAATCCATATCTGAATCATATTAACTCTATACGATGGTTATATGGTAGTGATCCTGAAACTAACCAACCTATAGTCGATGTTACCAAATCATGATCGATTTCCAAATCGAAATACAAACCCAATAATTTATGAATAAAGATTATCTTCAATCCATAGAGGTTGTAAATCCTTTTTTCCCCAACACTTCTAAACTTAAATAACCCAGGAACTTTTCCTATCTACATACTTTCAAATTAAGGCATACCTCGAACTAAAACATCGATCCAACTGTACAGTTGAAAGAGTCATGTGAGTGTTTACATGCATACAGAACCGGTTAGCGTTAGTATAACCACATCTTCATAAATTACTAATTTTTTCATTAAAAGATATAAGGTTTAACAGTCTCACCTCATGATAGAGTAAGGATACTTATGAGAGGAGGTAACCTTGTCGTCACTAATGTTCTCTCTCACGCCACCCTTCATCCACATTTTTTCCAAAGGTAGTAATCTATTTATTAGATTCATTACTAAAATTGTAACCCTACATACAATAGATGCAAACCTAAACCCTGTGCATTTTTAGAAAGAAGATACCTTTGAATGAGGATTGAGGTCATAATGGAAAGGCCAATCTCATTCCAACATTGGGGGGACCATCATTGATAAATTTTCCCTCACCTACCAAAACAGAGAAATGTTAATATATATTTACTTAAATTTTGTAATCAAATTTCAATAAACAAGTATACAAGGAGAGAGTCATACCTTCACTAAACTCTCAGAGGTCCAAGAGTTTGCTCATCCTAGCTCTCGTGTCCTTCCTCTTCTTTGCATAAGCAAAACAAAGATGAGTTAGCTCTCCTAACATATATGAAAGTTCCTTAATGAAATAAAGAGTTAAAGAATAGAAATATTAACTTCTTACATGCTAAACCCTTCAAGATTAGGAAGCTCCTCTGCGAGTAATCAAAGAAATCACATCGAGGTTTTGGCCTACCACATTAAAAAAAGAAACGGTTGAGACTGTGTAGGGTAGAAGTGGCAGCCAATTTTCCATTAACCAGCATAAAATACCACTAAAACACCGTTAAAAATATTTAAAATGTAGCGTATAACTATTAATAAACCAACTAAGCAATTGTAGACATGTCAGAAGGAAGGCTTGGTCATAGCCAAGCACCGTCGTGAAGCATGGAGTTTCAAGGAGAAACCTACAACAACCACCATTGTAAACCAACAAAAACCCTTATGACCAAGTAAATGTGAGCATAAACCCTAAGAGATATTTCCAATGACAAGGATCTCACAAGGTACAGATGAAGGGCCTGGATCAGTTCTCCCCCTAAAAATCATGCGAGGAAGCCAGTTCATTCATTATGTCTCGCTGCATTGTCAACTTGCAGCCAAGGCTTATGAAAAAATATTTAAAACCTTCTTCCTCGCAAGTTGGCCTCCACCTTGTGACTCTCATGTCCACATGTCAAACCTTGGCATAAATTTTATAACATAATCATACCTTGTATTATTGCCCCCCTCGTCGCATGTAATTCCCGCGGGGCTAGCACCCTTTTCCAACACCCTATGCAAGTTAAGCTAAGAACCTAAGTAGCACACTTTAAATCATATGCCTTGTGACTAAAGTCCAAGATCTAGGATTTAATCCTAGCTAATCAAAACAAAACATTTTGTTGACTTAAAACATTAACATATCACCTTGGAGAGGGCTACAAACCCGTTGTCGTTATAGATGGATCCAACGTCCGACGACAACCCTTTCATCAAATAAATAAGAAGTCCATTTAAATGTATCCATGCAAATAAGTAAAAATTATCTCACCACTAAGAAAGGCACTCTGTCGGAAATAAATATGTAAATTATAAAAACCATTTTTATTTTATTTTTGATGTAATTTAGGCATATGTGACATAATATTAGGGAATAACCTATCTACCTAACCATTTGCACCAATCCCATGTCCAACAGAGCCCCGCCGCCGCCTAATATCAATATTAATAATAAAGTTTACATTAATATTATCAACTTTTATTTATATCAATTTTAATATTCTAAATGAAATTAAAATAAAAATTATTTTCTCTCTCTATAGCCGAGTGTGTAACGGGTGGGTTATCCCAGCAAAAGCACAGATTGGATGCGTTGCTAGATCTCTCTCCAAAACCAAAACCGGGATCAGACCAAGCTAGAAGGAAAGGGAGTCATTTAGTTGATGCAGTCGATCCAGCACTAGCAGCATCCCTAGGTGCATACCTAGACCCGCTACTCGTTACACTGGATTGATTAATGATCAGAATTTAACAACATCTATAAATTCGTGTTTAGTCATCTGTAGTCTAGGACTAACAAGTTTAGTTTAAATAAGGCCGTTTAACCATAATTAAACACATGGATTGGCTTCATGGAGCGGAAGCGCCGCACCAAGTTTTTAATAATAGTGCATATGAAACGATTAGGTTTTAAGCACGGTTTCTATTAATTTCGTCTCCCAAAACCCTCTAAATATCACGAACCAATTAGATGGAAAGTAATCTGCCGTGATATTTTTGTGGTACTCTCCATCCGCCATTGAGACAGTTCTGCCAATTTATTTATTTATTAATTAAGCAATATAGAGATTCTGTTTACTGAATTTGTTGCTTTTATTTTGTACGCGAAACTTAAATATTTTTTGTGATTGTTGGAAAAATGTAATTACACGCAGATCTCTACCTGGCTTCCAATCGACTCTATCAGAGTCTGGATAAGCCACGATCTTGTCTGTCAGTCTGACAAGGAGGAAAAGTCCACATGTAGGCAACGTAATTCAGTAGAATTTATTTCAGAAGCTAAGTTGTTAGGTAGATAGTTATTGCAGTGTTTAATGCAAAGTAAGTCGGCAAGTAAGTCGGTTTATGCTGAAGCAATTTTTAGATTGCCTATAAATAGAAGAAGCATTTTGTAATTTAGTTTACGAACAGAACAGACAGAAAGAGAACACGAACACAGGAATAGAGGAACTC
>LPNX010741143.1:0-13234 GCA_001517045.1 Pseudotsuga menziesii | reverse complement strand
TGGAGGCAGCATAGATGACAGGAAAAGCACATCTGGATACACATTTCATTTTGGTACAGGTGTTGTTTCATGGGCTTTAAAGAAACAGCCCATAGTAACTCTATCTTCAGCTAAAGCAGAGTATGTTGCAGCAACAAGTGCTGCATGTCAAGCTGTCTAGATGAGGAGAGTCTTAAAATACTTGTCACAGAACCATCAAGAACCAACAACAATCTTCTGCGACAACAATTCAGCCATAGCATTATCAAAGAATCATGTGTTTCACAAGAGAACCAAGCACATTGACACAAGGTTTCATTTTATAAGAGAGTTGGTGAACGACAAGGAAATTTGTTTGGAATTTTGCAGGTCTAAAGACCAACTTGCTGACATTTTCACAAAGCAATTGGCAAAGGACATATTCCAGAATCTGCGTAGTTATCTTGGAATGACAAGTTCTCCACAGTGAACTCTGTCATAAACAGAGCATGTCTAAGCTCTGAGACATTTTGTAAATTTTATTTTAAAAAATCCCCATCTGCTTATAATTAAGGGGGAGTGTTGGAAAAATGTAATTACATGCACATCTCTACCTGGCTTCCAACCGACTCTATCAGAGTCTCGATAAGCCACGATCTTGTCTGTCAGTCTGACAAGGAGGAAAAGTCCACATGTAGGCAACGTAATTCAGTCGAATTTATTTCAGAAGCTAAGTTGTTAGGTAGATAGTTATTGCAGTGTTTAATGCAAAGTAAGTCGGCAAGTAAGTCGGTTTATGCTGAAGCAATTTTTAGATTGCCTATAAATAGAAGAAGCATTTTGTAATTTAGTTTACGAACAGAACAGACAGAAAGAGAACACGAACACAGGAACAGAGGAACTCACGGTGAGAAAGTGAAGTTGAAGCTCAAGCTTCTGTGCATTTGATTTAGCCGAAGAGCTGAAGCTCTGTAAACGAGCGAGTTTGTAACAGACAAGTTTGTATTACTTTGTATTTCCGCATAGTTGAATATATGAAATAGTTTGTGGTTGAATTCATGATTATTTAGCAGCTCATATTTCCAGATTTACTTCTGTAAATGTCTTTTACTGTTACTGATAAGTAAAAGAACAAGAACCCATAAAAATCTCACGGCGTGAAAGTTCCAGGGTTTTACCGTACTTTGTTCGGCTCAAATATTCCTACATATTTGGGCATATGTTTTCCATAAGTTATTTGGATTTGTAAATGTGGTCATTTTACTTCATCTTACGCACAGGTGAAAAGTATTTGTAAAATTCTTAAGTCTTTAGACTAAGAATCATATTCTATCAATCTAGTCGCATCAAGCACCAAACTTGATCGCAGAGAAGTTGATCGCATCAACTTGATCGCAGATAAGTTGATCGCATCAACTTGGTCGCAGTAAAAAAAAGTTGGTCGCAGTAAAAACAGGTCGGAGTTAAAAAGTGAAAATTATTTTCTTTTAAAATATTGACTGAGCGCTAAACCCAAGTTTAGAGGGCTCGGTTTTGGCTATCAGTGATGACATCTTCTCGAACGATTGATACTGGCTGAAAGCATTGATACTGTTTTGATGCAAACTATATATGATTGGAGCCGTCCTGATGGAAATGTGTGGAGCCTGCAAATAGTATGGACTGGCAGATTCTATGATTCTCGACGGATTGTACAGCTCGTGGGGATCGATCCCCCTTCCATAAAATTGAAGTTTGAACTGTTTCGTCTTCACCCTCACTTAAGAGATCAATATATTGCCCTCCATAAGACTTATCCGCTGGCTGCTGCCATCTCAGCCATTGTTTCTTCCAAGCGCTTGTTAGCATGTGATAATTTTTTAATTGGTGAGCGTGAAAAACAATTGGATCGTAATCATATTTATCGTCAACGTTGCATCTATTCTTGGTTTTATGTTCGATTCGATTGCCCGCTATGCAGATACGAAATTGAGTAGCTCTGCTTGAATGTCTACCTCTCTGAACATTACGAGAGACCGATCTTTGTAACATGTTTCATTAAAAATGGTTTTCTTGCACGATTATCGCATTTCCCTTGTTTTTTCTGTTTGGAATATTACTGTTTTGTTGCATGCTTGTCTCATTTTGGTTGTCTTCACTTACGGCATATTAGTTTCGTAGATCAATGCTAAAATATTTTATAAGGTACAACCTACTCCAGAAATTCAATCGACAATCTAATCCTCAAATTTCAACCAAAACGATAAAATTGATTTTAAGCGTATTCTTCGATATTTTAAATACCGTGAATATCTTCATTTATGTTAATCCTGTCCACTCATTAATTACCATGAATCCATTTATTTTGATCCTGTCAATACATTAAAATGTACGTTGTAAACTTATAATTTATTTGGATTACTTATTTCTTTTATTCTATTCGTATATCTAGCAACTTGATTTCTTAATTTTTTAACAAGCTCACTCCAAACTATATTGTACAGTTTTTAATATTTGAGTTTGAAAGAGTTGGAGGAGATATCACCCAAAAAACAATTACAAGTGTTCTTAATAAGTTATAAGTTGTTTGTTTTTTTAGTTATTTTAAATAAATGAAAAAACTCATTATTTATATTAATTAGTAGTTAATCATGCATCAATTATGACTTATTTTTACATTAATTTTTTTTTAGAATCAATATAGACACTACACTTGTCTCATAATCGTACAATTTATAAAACAACAATTAAATTTTCACCACAAAAATAGCAAATTAAAATATCTATAACATAAATAATTAACAATAAATAGAAAAAAAAATTGTGAAATATGTTCAACTTAGTGAAATGTGTGCTAGAATTTATATCTTTGGAATAACATTGATTATTCACCTTATTAAAATTCATTATAATACTTAGTTTAATTCAATAAAAGATTTTTTTATGGAAAAAATAAAACATAATGTCAAACCATATAATATAATTTTTTTTTCAAAAAATTATAATATAACAAATAAACAAAAACCATTTAATTACTTAATTATTTTGTTTTTTCAATTAATTATAATGTGACAAATAAACAAAACCTATTTAATTATTTTATTTTAGTTATATTTTTTTTAAATCTAAATAGTGAAAATATGTTTTTTTTTTAAATTTAAATAGTGAAAATATCCAATAAGTTTTTGAGGTTAACCTAGAACTTAAAAGTCCAAAGTCCATGTGTTATATATGGTAGTAATGAGTCCTTACCATATATTATTTTTCCTTTAAGATTGTTTCTTCGGTGAAAATATTTATATTTTGTGTATCTCTAGAACTTAAAAGTCCATGTTATAAATGGTAGTAATGACTCCTTGCCATATATTATTTTTCCTTTAAGATTGTTTCTTTCGTGAAAATATTTATATTTTATGTATCTTTAGAACTTAAAAGTCCATGTTATAAATGGTAATAATAAGTCCTTACCATATATTATTTTTCCTTTAATATTGTTTCTTCCATGAAAATATTTATATTTTGTGTATCTTTAATCTATGGGAATGGTAGTAATGAGTCCTTACCATATATTATTTTTCCTTTAAGATTGTTTCTTAAGTGAAAATATTTATATTTTGTGTATCTTTAATCTATGGATGTGCTTGTTATTGTTATTCATAACAATTCTAATTAAATTAACTTAAAAAACTAAAAAAAAACAACAATATTTAAATTAATTCAAAATTCTTTTCTACATTATTAATATATTTTCACTTATAAACCATTTTCTAAATTCCAACCCTCTAGTCTCGGCCACATTAACAAGATTAAATGGAGACTTCTAAAAAGTCATAAATCTGTTTGAATCTAAATTGTTGGAAATGTGGAGTAAACATATTTTTTCGTTTTGTTTTTGAACTGCTACAGGTTTAATTCAGGAAACCCCACATTCAGTGAAACGTGTTTATTTTCACCAATTTAATTTTGATGGGATTTTACTCCGACGGACTTCAGTTGAATAGGATTTCGATCCTTTATTTCTTACTTTGTTTTATTCTGTTGTTTTATCACATTTTACTTTTTAGTTTTCTTTAATTATTTTTATGTAGAGATTTTATTTAGTTTTTTTGGGAAAGTTACAAAGTAATAAAAAAAATTGTACATTAACACATAAATGTAAATATAAATATACCGAACATCGTAACCTGCAGAGCAAAAACAGAGCTAAATAAATATGATGAGGGGTAAATTTGAAGTGATTAAGTAAACTATAATTAAATAAATATAATAAAACATAAACTCCATAATAAAACAAAATGACATACCAAACTTAAATGGTAACCATCCCTGAATTCGGTAATAATATATTTTTTTGTTGCTGTATGTAATACTGAATATTTACTATGCATTAATTAAACAAAAGTTAATACTCTTAAATTGTCATCAAGTAATGTCTTCACTATTTGTTTTTTACTCGGTATCCACTTTCATAAAGCTAATTGATTTGAGAAAAGTTGTCTATACTTTAACTTAGTTGTAAACAGTTTTCCATGAGCTATGCAAGGAAAGTGTGCAAAGGTCTTACTTAGCCGCTATGACTAAAACATGAACTTGTGTAAAACTGTGTATAGCCAAAGAGGTATCCTGCTACAACCAACTAAGGAACCAACTCTTAAAACAATTTAAGGCAAACAAAGGGAACACCGAACATGTTGCCTAAGGTAAGGTCGTAGACCATACTCATTTTTGTTTTTCGAAAATGTTTAGAAATTGTTTTAAAACAAGTATCATCCCATCATTTTGTTTGTTTTACAGGCTTAAAGGTTAGGAGGTTTGGTCAAGTTTGGAGAGTACCCAAGGTTATAAAACTAACCAAACTTTGTTGGTTGATTTATAACAGCCACCAATTTGTTGGTAGGAAAACCCTAAGTTTGCATACTACCCCATATATATGTAGAAGCTTTGATTTCGGAATTGGATGAAAGGTCCTTTCAAAAGGCTTAACGTGTCTCTGTCCTTACAGAATTAAATATTTGAAATAAAAGAGTATCTCGTAGGATAGTACAACCTCCAGCTGGGCGATAATCATTCGAGGTAGAAATCCTAATGGGCTAATGCTTCTTGAGAGTTGTGCCATTCCAAGGATAGGGTTGATGTAAGGCATCTTTGTCTGCCCAATCTGTTTTCTACTCTTGGGAGTTGGCTCTGCTATGGTTCCAGTAGTTAGATGGAGGAGCCGTCAGACTTGGCCCTCCATACTTGTCTTTGCAAGGTTTACTCACAAATGGATTTTCAATAACAACACTCCTGAGGTACTCAGGTTCAACTTATGAAGCCGGTAAGGTTTTAAATCAACCTCTCAATGTAGAACAATCTTCTTGACTTATAAATAGAGATTATAAATGCTTTACTAACAGTTTACCCGTATGTTAGCCAAGGCGGCGGGGTTTGGGTTTAAGTTAGCCAAGCTAGCCAAGAAAAACATACTGCCGGTAAGAGCTAATGCCTTTCCTTTAGATATCGAGAGGAGTTTTCATTGAGCGGTTCAAAAGGCTTGCAACTTTTGTAATAATTTAATTATGGTCTATATAAATAGAGAAAAATTGTAAGTGAGAGTTCTTACTCTGTTGCTCAAACCATTATATTTTTAATATTTGGTAAACAGAGTAAAGTATATCTATTATAAACCTGCCAGGCTAGCTACCTGAACTCGATTTTTCTTAGCCAAATAATAACTTGGTTTGACTCGTACAATCCGTTGCTTTGCATATAAAAATAATTGTTTTAATGAGTAAAAGTTGTAGAGGCGTTTTTAGATTATATGTGGAGTCTTCTGAAATTTAAGCTGGTCCTATACTTTTCTTATGGATCTGCAGTAGTATGCCAACCATCAAGTTGAGTAAAAATAGCAATGTTAAATGTATTCCATTTCAGTAGTTCTTTCTTAGGGTTTAATACTGTAATAAAATGGCTTGGGTAGATCCCAAAAAAAACCCTTGTACACAGACTTTATTTGGATTTTTAAAATTCTGTTAGGAAATTAATAGACTTTGTTTATTATTCCTCCATGTGCTTAATAATTATAATTTTTCTTTTTAATGAGGTAGTAGTGACAAGCTCACAAAATATACTTTTGGAATGATTTAATAATTGAATGAACGGGCATTGAATGGGTAAAGGAAAGGATGTAAATCTTATTCATAACAGAACAGTATGTAACTAGGTTGGCTTTAAAAATCCACAGCGCAGGTAGAAGTCATGGAAAAGATTTATATTGAATATTTACTTTTTCCAAACAAAAGAGTTTAATAATCATTAGGGTTAAATACTTTGAAATTTAAAGATACTTGCATTCTATAGTCAGTCTTTTGTTTATATTTATACTTTTGAAATGGCCATGGAGCCGGCCACCAAAATACTATGTATTTTTACTTATATTTACTTACTTTTAATGACAAGGTTCTAAATTTTTAATAATATATACTTACTCATATTTACTTACTTTTAGCTACAAAGTTTTGAATTCGATTTTCTTTTTTAATTAGTTTGTAACTTCTTTAATATTGAGAAGTGTATATTACTCTTGTCCATTATATTGATAAAAAAAAAAAAAAAAAACCTAAAAAAAAAAAAAAAAAAACCTTAAAATGTTAAAATGTTATTCACTAAATAGGATGGTTATTCAGAAACAATATCAAAACAAACTAGAAGCCTTTAAAAAAGTGCTAAGGTTCGTAGATCATCTAGACTTGATATTTCTAGGACATTTTTAAGATTTAAACTTATAAATCTCATAGGATCTTGTATTGATGTTTATCCATTTTCTGTATTTTCTACACACCCTGTAATTTCTTTATTTTGTTTTATAAATAGTAGAAGGTTAACTTTTGGATTTAGAATGGTATTTTATGCTTAGATTAAACATATGCTTTTTTTTATATTAGAGAGACAACTATTTACAACTAAATACTGCACCCATACTCTAAAATCAGAAAAATTTCACATTTATTCATTCAATCCGCTTCTGCACTAGAGTACGTCATCATTGCTTGGTGAGGGAAAACATACAGGGGATAAATATTTTTCAATCCCAAATATATATCTCATAAATATTTCCATTACTCATTTCTAGATAGTTTGCAGTTAAGCTAAAGAGAAATCAATAATGACATAACAGATTAGAGTTGGAACCTCGAAGTCTTGCAGAAAAATGGGACCAATACCCAAGCGAGACTGTTCCACCCAACCTTTCCTGAAGCACCCAAACATGTGCTTAGGACCCCAGAGCTTGCTCTCTGCACCACTAGTATGGAGATCTCTCCTACACAACAGACTTCTACAACTCAGGTCAGCAATTCACTTTAGCTATCCTCTCAGCAAATTCTTTGTGTGCGTGGCTTTTTAGTTTGCAGCAATCACAAAGTCATTCTCTCATAAATCAGAATGAGTGGTGAGCCTCATGCTCAATTTGATGGTTTATATAAGATTGTCTAGGCCTTAGGGTCAGTTTGAAATTAATGAGCCATTGAGCTCAGTTCCCCTTCTCATGGAACATGACCACGTTTTTTAGGGATTATTCTCCTGCAACAACTAGAAAGTGAATGCGGGTGCTATCATTTGTCCATTTGCCTTTTACAACTCCTCCTTCATCCTAGTGGGAGTGAACTCTCATTTAGCAGTCTCCCTTGAATAGGTGTCTCCATTTATTAATTAATAAAACAAATAATTTTTCAATTACAGTCATCTTTGACCACTTCGTCATAATAAAATTTAACATAATGTTTTGCTGAAATAAATATTAGATATTTATTTTTTTATTTTTTGGGTATGTTACAAACACCCCCCCCCCTCCCCCTTAAGCTCAACATCTTCCTCGATGTTGCTTAAGTTATCCTAAGTCTTCTCTAAACAGAGTTGGATATTCCACCTGCATGTCGCTCTCCAGTTCCCAACTCGCTTCATCTAGACTAAGGTGTTTCCACTTCACCTTTACTTGTCCAATGGTGCAGTTCTAGAGAAAAATTTTACTCATGTCGAGAATACAATCTGGCTCCACTGGAAAATATCCTTTTAGTTCTACCTGAATCAAATTCTAGTCAATCACATGAATAGCATCATGTATATTTTTTTCTAAAATCGAAATGTGAAAAACATTGTGTATCCTAAGATTAGGTGGCAAAACTAACTGGTAAGCCACTGGAGCCACTCTTGCCAATATCTCGAATGGTCCGCAATACGTGGGTGTTAATTTAGCATAGCTCCCTAATTTAAAAGATATTTTTCTTGACTTAACCTTAACAAACACATGCTCACTCACTTGAAACTACTTCGGTGTTTTCTTAAGATAAGCATGAATTTTCTGCCTATCTTGGGCAGTTTTCAAGTTGCCTTGTACCTGTTTCACTGTTAGTTCCAATGCTTTTAACATATCATGTCCTAACATCAATTGATCTACTGGATTACTCCATGTAATTGGAGTGTTACTCTTTCTACCATAAATAATGTCAAAAGGACTAAGCTTTGTTGAATTCTGATAATGGTTATTGTAAGCAAATTCAATTAAATGCAAAAAGTCTTCCCACTTCTTAGGATAATCACTAACATACATTTGCAGCATATCTTCTAGTACTTGATTAACTCTTTATATTTGTCCATCCATTTGCGGATGATGGTGAATACTGAAATTTAGTTTAGTGTCTAATAATTTGTATAAAGTTTTCCAGAAATTGCGTGTAAGTTTAGGATCTCAGTCAGAAATAATTACTTTTGGAATCCCATGCACACGAAAAGTTTCTTTCATAAAATTATCAGCAATATTTGCAGCTGAATGAGTTGTTTTCACAGTGATAATGTGTGTTGCTTTACTTAACTTATCCACCACTACCATTATGGAATCATTCTATTTCTGGTTTTTAGGTAAACCAGTTACAAATTCAAGACTAATGACTTCCCACTTCCAACTTGGTATGGGCAATGGCAGGTCTGCTGGGTGTTGATGTTCATCCTTAACTTGCTGACATTCAATACACCTAGCTAAGAATTCAGCAACCTCATTTTTCATGTTAGGACAAAAGTATAATTTTCTTAACATAGTTATCATTTTCAAATACCCTCGATGTCCAGAATAAGGGGTTTTATGAAATTCATTTAAAATAAAAAATGGAACTTCAAATATATTTGGTACATACAGTCTATTTTTAAATAGCATTAAGCCTTGTTCATTAAAACAATAATCTATAATTACATTTTCGGATGTATTATGTTTTATCTTTTATGTTAATTTCTGATATTTTGGATCCCTCCTTATCCCTTCCTTCAATTTATCTTCCATATCAGTTTTATAGGTGCTTATGGCAACCACAAAACGTGTTACAACATTTCTGCTCAAATCATCCACCACCTTGTTTTTCTTCCTTTTAGTATGCTTGATCTAGCCATCTAGCTTGTCTTGCATTTAGATTTTACTGATCAAACATATACTTTAGGCTTATATTATTTGACAATAGCAGGAATCTTCTACCTATTACGTGGTGATGCCACTTTTTTAAAGCATGAATTATTGCAGCCAATTCCAAATCATAAGTTGCATATTTCTTTTCATGAATTTTTTTATTTTCTTGATTCATATGAATTGCATGACCTTCTTGAGTTAGCACCCCGCCCAAGCCTTCATTGCATGCATCCGTGCATACGACGAAGTCTTTGTTTGGGTCTGCTATTTTCCACGGGGACTTCACTTAGAGAACCTCTCACATAGCACGTGCGATCGTGGGATATTAAATAATACCCTTAATTTCGAGAGATATTGGCTCAAAATATTTTTGTTGAAACCCCCTCCCAATACTTAAAACCTCCTCCCCACCCCTTTTTATACCTCAATCCTTATAAACCACCCTACCCACCCCCACCTTAAACCCCTCACCCCCCCAATACCTGCAATATATTGGTTCAATTTTTGATAATTTTAAAACCCACAATATGAACTAACGTGATAGGATATTGGCCAACAAGTGAAGCCCCCATGCTATTTTCAGTATGAGTGCCATAGTTAATAATGTTTTTAGTTTATTAAAAATATCTTCACACTTCTCATCCCAATTGAATTTCTTACCCTTATTCTGTAATGAATTTATAGGGTTTGCAATTCTTGAAAACCCTTCAATAAATTTTCTGTAGTACCATGTTATTCCCATAAAGGATCGTACATCAACTACGTCCTTAGGGATGGGCCAATCAATAATAGATTTTATTTTATCTGGGTCCACTAATATCCCCTCTTCGGATATTACGTGTCCCAAATATTGTATTTTATCCTTGTAAAAGTCACATTTACTGAATTTAACATATAACTCATGTTCTCTTAATACTTGCAGAATTATTTTTAAGCATTCATCATGCTCTTCTTTACTCTTAGAATAAATTAGTATGTCATCTATAAAGATGACTACAAATCTGTCTAAATACTTACTTCTCACATTATTCATTAGACACATATTTCGGTTCTCGGTACATTTGTTAGCTTGAAGGGCATAACTACGAATTCATAGTGTCCATACCTTGTCCTAAAAGCAGTTTTAAAGATGTCTTCATCTGTAATTCTAACTTGGTCATAACCGGACGTTAAGTTTATTTTAGAGAATATTGTTTCTCCGCATATCTGATTGAATAGATCGTCAATGTGAGGAAAATGATATATTTTTTTAATCGTCACTTTAATAAGTTGACGGTAGTCTATGCATAAGCGTAGAGTAGCATCCTTCTTTTTAACGAAAAGGACCGATTCTCCGCAGGGGGATACACTTGGTCTTACATAATTTTTATCTATTAACTCTTACAGTTGTAATTTAAGCTCATTCAACTCCAAAATGATCATTCGGTAGGGAGATTTCTAGTTAGGCACCGCTCGAGGTACTAGTTCAATTGTAAAATCCAAATCTCGCTTAGGAGGTAATCGTGGGATTTTTTTTGGTAATACATCCACAAAATCCTTCAAGATCGATATATCTTTGAGTCTCGATTTATTCTCATTATCACCTTGTTCATTATATATAACATGCATATCAAAAACTTTACAGCCTTTCCTTACAACCTTTTTCATCTATAAGGCTGAAATTTGTCTAAGAGATACTTTTCTGGGAATTCCTACAATAGTAGTTGTAATATCCCCCCCATATGCCTTGGAATATTTTATAATTTTTGCACATTATTGTATGAGGGCTTCTCGGTGAGGAGCTCAAGTGCCAAGGCCCCACCCGAAGCAACCGACAAGTTAGGTGAAAGATAAGATAAGTGATTAAGGAAAAGTGAGGGATTTAGAATTAACAGAAGTAGGGACAAAAGTGTTGAACCAAGCCTTTTGGGACAAGAAGTATTGCTTAAAATTTGGATGGTAGAGGCGCTCGCTCCATAGGCCTATTTTCTCCTCACCTTTTTGGATCGAAAGGAAAACAATATATATATATATATATACATATATATATATGTATGTGAAAGAATTTCACATAAGGTAGTAGGAAACCCTACATAGCAAAAACAAATAGAAGAGTACTCTTATATGGTAGGAACATTATACCATAAAAGGATATATATATATATATTAGAATCAGTCACATGCATTGAATATATGTATATAACTACTTAGCTCAGGTATGTGTAAACCTCGTAGAGCACGATGGCCAGAATTACAATGATGAATATTAATAAAATCTCTGACCGGATTTTGAGCCACCATTTAGGGAGGCGTTATTTTCCTCTGCTGGCCTTAACTGTTGGAAAAAATAAAGGCTTAGATTAAGGAATCTTTATGATTTCTCTTACCGTTGAGAAGCATGGACCAAGGAGGCGTTAAAACTCCTTGACTCACGGTATTTCGTGATAGAAGGGTGTTTTCAATGCTTTATTATTATCATTAAAAATATCTCCCTGCGCAGGCATTAAGGGGAGAGCCATGTTTTGTTATAAAAACCCTAGAAGGGTTGGGAAAGGAGGGGGGGTGCATTTTGGAAGGAGCACACTTGAAAGGGAGAGATAGTTGTAAGAATTATTACTTGAGGCTTCCGGATTGGCTTGGCGTGGGGACTGGAAAGGGTGCGCCAACGTTGAGGGAAAGATACAGCTCTGGGAATTCTGACTAGAGGCAGGATACACAGTATCCTCAAGCTCATGGTAAAATTCTGAACAAAAATCTAGCCGCATTTTGTTTTAACTAACATGTGAATACATTTATATATTACTTGCCTGTAATCTATTGACTGCGACAGGCATAGCGCTCGGGGTCTGAATATATATATATATATATATATATATATATATTGTTTATTATGCGTTGATCCCCTCTGTCCACAATGGGCACGGTTATGACTTGGTTATTTTACTTCCTCAGCAGCGTTGCTGTCATTTACAAAAGGACTTAATCGTTCAACCTCCATATTTAGTTTTTATGTGGAGGATTTAATTGTGCTATACCTAGATTCGGCAAGTGGACCAAGACTCCTGAAAAACTTGACTTGGCTTGCATCTTTTAATTTTATCAGTGTTGACCCATTTTTGTTTATTTTTAAGAAAAGCTGAATTGGAACGCACGGCAGATGTTAACCCTCTAGCTGTAACACCCCTCTTAATCTGCCTCTGAAAAATTTTGTAATTTTGGAATGTATTTGTTCTCTGATGAGGAGCTCAAGGCCAAGGCCCCATCAGTAGAACTTGGTATGTTAAGTAATGTGATTTCTTAAGCTATATACCTAGGTGACGTGAGACCAGGGCATGACTTAAACAACAGACAACCAAATCCACTAGGGAAGGAAAAACAGTGAATGTGTCTTTGGAAAAAAAAAAAAAAGAGTGAACATCATCTTTCAACGACATGAAGATTTTAATTTGTCGTCCTAGGTCGAAGTGAGCCTCAATGGGCTAACTCACATTCTAGTTCCTTGAGTTAATCTCTACACCTACCTAGATAAATGTTTTGCCAAAACCTATTTCCGACTAAGACACCATGACTTGGTACTTAACCCCTAATATGACCACGTCGAGATAGAAGGTGTTACACTCGGTTTAGCACTGACACTGAAGAGTTAAGGGGTTAAAATCAAAAGGGATAATTTGAGGAGAAGAGAAATCTAAGGAATTGATAATAAAAGGGATTTTAGGTCATAATATCCTTAAAACAACAAGAGCCTAAGTACTCTAGTGCTTACCTCCACCTCACCTTAAAATGGTTATCGAAAAGAAAAGGTGTGTATATTATGTATAAGGGTATCTTATATTTTAACAAAACCACGTGTGGTGAACTGTAGGTATAAAATATATGAAGAACATT
>LPNX010741127.1:74546-109890 GCA_001517045.1 Pseudotsuga menziesii | reverse complement strand
ACAAATTAAATGAAATAAATAAAATGTTTACAAAAAAATTCAATGTCATAGAAGTCCTTGTAATAGAATTTTTCTAGATTTCTTGAAATATGTGTTAAACACTGAAGGTCGGACCCGACTATTTGGAAGTAATTAAAAAAGTGACATGGGTCTCATCACACACCTTTAAGGTCATACTCCAACACATGCTCCTAAAGAGTGGAAAGTAGATTTCAAACCTGAACTCTTGAAATCTCAAAACCATCCAGGATAGAGGAAAGAGAGAAATAAGTTTTAGTGATGACTAGTGCCCCAAATTTTCCCGGTTACAATAAAAAAAAATAACTTTTGATCTCATATAAGAAAAATCAATGAATAAGCAAGCATAAGTTATTTAGAGCACATAAAGTGACCATGAGGGGTGAATAAGGTGGAACTGAACTCACGTATGCCCACTACCACCCAAAATAATTGAATTCCTAACACAAGAATATAATGCATGGATGTCCCCCAAGTCTTCTGAGCAAAAGTAGGGCATCAATATTCATCTCCATTAGTCAACATGCGACCATGACAAATGATACAAATGATTCTTAAGATGGAAATTATCATGTTCCATAGAAATAGATTGTTGAATTAACTAATAGAGGTTAGAGGGGAAACATATAGAATTTGGTTGCAACATATGGTACATTCGGGTTTGAGGAAATACCATAAGTCATATGTGTGGGATTATTTGTGGGTATGGTTTAGATCCATGATATGAAAATGGCATGAACTATAGGATACTATCATTGTAACTTATGCACAAGACTATGTTACAAATGATTCTTACGACGGAAATTATCATGTTTCATAGAAATAGATTGTTGAATTAACTAATAGAGGATAGAGGGGAAACATATATAATTTGGTTGCAACATATGGTACATTCAAGTTTGAGGAAATACCATAAGTCATATGTATGGGATTATTTGTGGGTATGGGTTAGATCCATGATATGAAAATGGAATGAACTATAGGATACTATCATTGTAACTCATGCACAAGACTATGTAGTTATATCACTGAAGTTGCAATAAAATATAAAAATGAAATGTATAAAGATAAATAAGAACTTCACATGTGCACACACACCGCATACACACCACTTAGGTAAAAAACTTAAAGCACAAAGGTATGGATCTTTCACAATCTTGGATAAAGTTGTTAATAATGCTTTTCGGATAGAATTACCTCTATATATGTGAATGTGGAAAAATTGAAATTGTATGAAACTCTAATGATCATGGATCAAGAGGAGAATGTTCATGTTCCTTTTGTTGATGACTTTGTACCTGAGTACCTTGATGAGTTGCAGGAGACATAATTCTTTATAGAAGGTTAAGGACTTTACAAAGAGAAAACATGTAATATCTTCCTGTGGGTATTAAGGGAATGCATCCAAGCAAGGCATGATGAATATAGAATGATAAGGTGAGGGAGCTATACCCTCACCTATGTACTGAAGAATTTCATATTTTTGGAGGTCCAAAAGTTTCAAGTGGGGAGGTCTGATCTAGGGGATCTTCTAATATGCCTAAAATAAAAATATTCAAATGTTGTATAAAATCACACAATTGTATAGATCTCGTCGAGAGCTTTCTGTCAATACTCATTTCGTAAAAAAAGGACTTTGGACAGAAATATATTGTGTTCTTAAGTTTTGTTGAAAACAAGAAAAGTGGTTACCCATGTGACATACGTGGACCAATCATCCTTTAACATATGGGAGGTTTAGGGTCTATTTTTAACTTTCAAATCAAAACAATTAAGAATTAGGAGTCATGATGAACTTTGTAGTAGTTGATATGCCCGTGCTGATTTCTGACTTTCGACGTCAGAATCAGAACAATGGGGAGTCAGAAGTTGGGATGATTATTGTGGGAATTGTTTAGATATTTTTTACTTTTGATTTCTGAATTTGAAATCAAAACGTTGGGATTATCACAGTCAGGATCGGTGCAGTTGGGATCGTCAAAATAAACATCAAAACAGTTGACATCAGAGTGAGTCATGGTCATGACGACAGTTTATAGATCGACGGCCCAGCATGACCAATGACTGATCTACATTAACAACAAAGAATGAATCTGGAAATTATGTCTGCGGATATGGTCTTTCAAATTGACAGAGATAATTTATGGGATTTTTTGTTCTTGTTTTGCACTATGCCTATTCCTTCGATCTCGGGATTCATTGTAAAGAATAATTTGGAATTTGGATCACATTGCATATCTAATTGGGCATGACATCAACAGATCCAAAAACCAATCCAGTTTCATATTTAAAACTTCCGAATTAGACATGGATTGACAAAGAAATAGAGAGATAGACAAAGAGAGAATTCACTGAAAAATAGAGTTTAGATAGATATTTTGAGCTAAGAAAGTTCTTAATTAACAGGGTGAAGGTCGAGTGTGACATTCAATGTGGTCATTGCTAGTGCGTTGAAGTTGTAGCATGATTTGAAGGTGGCTCCATCCAACAGAGGGGACAAGTTCTCATACAACGAGTTAAGGGAGGTCCTTGGGACAACTATTTAGCATTGACTTAGTCTTTAAGTAGCATAAATAATATCTGATAGCTCTTTGTATTAATTTAAGTTTGTAACACTGGAATGACCCGGAGTCATAGTCCTTTAGAGCCGAACTCAGTTATCAAGTTGCATTCTTTAGTTTATGGTTTGCATATGTGTTTATTTTCATTTTTGTTATTTCAAAATACTGTTTTAAAGGAAATCACATTTTAAAGACTTCCTCAGAGATTTTACTATTGAGAAATCATTCACACATAAATTCATGGTTAATGTGATCCTATAATATTCATATCATTGATACTTAGAGCTAGAATTATGCTTTCTACCTGTTTTTTTTAATTATAATGTGTGCTTTCTTGTGTTGGAGAACAATTTTCATTAGACCAAATCTTGTAGACGTTAATCTCCAATACAATAACCAAATTCAATATCCACGAGAGGGGATTTATCCATGTCGTGAAACACATGGGGAGCATTGGACACAAATGCCAACAATCCCCGCCTCATCATTACTTGGGTGAGTTTCGAACTCGAGACCTATCGCTCCGATACCATTTGTTGGTATATTCACCAATACTAGGAGGGGGTGTGAATCAATATTGAACACCTTTTACCATTTTTAACTTCAATAACACCATGTAAACATTTACCATTAACAATTCCATTCAACATCACATAAATTCATACATAATTGATATTGAGTTTACACAGAATTCCAAGAGGGAGAAAACCATAGAAGATATATCTTTTATTAACCAATATTTACATTTCCAAGATATAACCTATGAGGTACACCAATACCTTTTGTGAGCACCAACTTAAAGAAATATAGGAACCAACCTATCAAAACAAGCACCCACATGTTGATATCATACACCCATATGCCAAGGACACCAATCCTTGCTACAAGAAATAACTTCTAGAACTATAGGAACCAACCTAACAAAAAAAGCACCTACTTGTTGATGTGGTGAAGGAACCAAATTTCAATGTAAACACCAACTCACATCTTTACAGGAACTGGCATGTTGATGACTTCAATCCTCCCTGAGATCCACCCTCCCACCCTGATGTCAAATACAAATTGTCTTCAATTTGTAGTCTCTTCCTCTTTTTGCAAAATTGTGTCAACATCTATTCTTTTGTCAATCATCACTCTATCAATAGCTTCCTCTAAGCTCAACCATAGTCCTAAAACCCTAATTCATGCCATATTTACACAATATTTTGAGTAACAACCTCTTCTATATGTATCTTTCATCTTTTCATAATAATCCTCTCTATCCATAAAGCATAAGCTCTTATACTTTATATCCCTATTAATTACACATGTATCTACTCATTGTTCTAAGAAAACCCCCCTATAGATAGGTTGATATCTTCTTGGGATTGGAAGAGGACCCTACTTTCCTACCCAAGATAGAAATACCACAAGTAAACACTATATTCCTCCAATATAGCTCATACATAAACAAGTAAGCTATGGAAATACAAAGCAGGTAGATTTCCTAGCCCACTTTTGAAGGTTGTCCTAATTGCTCCAACTCCTAGCCTTTAACCATGGGATTATGATTTTTTTCACAATGGAAAGACAAGACCTTATCAAAATCACTATATGTATAAAAAAAGATATAACTATGAAAAGATAGATAATTTCATGCATTCACTAGTAAATAAATGCAGATAAGAGGAATATGCTAAGTTAGATTAAAAACAAAAGCAATAAGGAAGACATACAACATGTGTTATACATGACTCATGTTTGATTTGAAATCCTTCAACTCTCCTTCAATATCCCTTCAAAACTCTCAAAATCATAATCTCCACCTCTCTAAGTGTTTCCCTCCAACAATTACAAGAACAAAGGTTTGATGCTCTCCAAAATCACCTCCATTAGCCCATAGATGGCTCTCCTTATGTAGGATTTAAGGAGGTCAAACACTAGGAGATGATTTAGGATCTAGGTGAGGATAACATGGATCAAGGATATCCAACATGCCATGGATGGAATGTGAGATAGGATTCGAAGGGAAAACTAATCCCATCAAAATCTCTTGAAAGATCAAGATCCAAAAACCTAGGGATAGGCCTAAACATAGACTTTTACTCCCCCAAGGTGGTGTAGAAGGAAAAAATTTGGATTTTTCTCTCCCCCATAGGCATGCAAGGCATGAAAATGATGTAATTTTCACTCCTAAGTCAACTAACAAGGCATGGCAATTCCAGTATGATGCTCAAAAGTGGATAAGGTGAAGTGGTTTTTGACCCCTTACTTGTTGGATTTGTTTCCAAGTGTGACTAGGGAAGTGACCAACATAATCCTAAAGGATCCTAACACACATATGAGGTACAAACATCATGTTTCTTATGGTGATATGACATGAATACCCTCAATGGTACATGGTGACCAAGTGCAACACCTACGATGACAATCTAGTGTAATTTACAACATTTAATGATGACACAAAAGTATGGCAAATTGAGGTGTAACATCACAATATTTATATAAACCAGATTCTATGTTATACCATTAACTGCCTTGTTTATATGTAGTTAATGAACTTAAGTTTACATGCATAATCTTTGTCATGCCTCAATCAATCACAACAAACTTGGATCTCTAGTCACTAGTTAGTACCAATTTTTTTTTTATTATTAGTAGCAACAGTCCAGACTACCCTTTAGCATCCCATCTTCTGGATTTTTATTAAACGTAGCTCCAAGTTTTCCAAACCTTTCACAACAACTACATTTAAGCCAAAAATGTCAAAATCTATGTGGTTATTTGTTCTCATTATTGTAACCCTTTAAGTCAAGATCATAATCAATTCTTGACTGATGTTGGCAGCTCCATTATTTAACAAAATTTGTCTTCACAAAAAGCCTGGTACTTCAACGAAACCAATACAATAGTTGGAAATGTTCAATCGATCATGCTTTACCCTTGTTGAATTATATGGAATCTCACTATGTGTATATGTTGGTATTTTCCCAGCTCTTCATTTCAACCTTCACTCCACATTCTTTACATCACCTACAGTCACACCCATAAGAAAAAAATGTCTCAAAAATTGAATCCAGAAAGCTTAGCTCTCACCAATGAATGGACTTATTATTTATACACATCAAAGTGTTCTCAAACAAACAAATGGTTTCCTATGAGTCAGATAAAATATTCATGAGGAGTCTTATGAGGACTAAACTGAACCATAAGATAGGGTCCCAATAGAATGGATTAGATTCTATTGGGTTGGCTCAATTGCTCCAAACAATCTCATGTGGACCCAATACAAACAATGGCATGATGCCACAATGAACCTTCAATCACATCTAGAAATTAAGAAAGGGCCATGAATGTTGGTAAGTAGACCAATTTTCTCATATGCAGGCTAATATCTCTCAAGGGTGTTGTAACTACTATCAACTTGAAAAAATTATCATATATGTAATAACTCAAAAATTCGTAAAAATTTAAAATTTTCATGTGACATAAAATGTCAAATGTCAATGCTAATGAACCATTAACTGATAGAGGATATTTAAACAATTTTGAAAGAGAAATGAAGATTACTTCTTTTAAATGGTTATGTATAACTTAAAGGCTTATCTTAAATACTGTGTTAGTACTGTTTTAACATAGTAGTTGTAATTTCCAGAAAGTAGAAAAGAAATATGACTCTTACTAAAGTATGTTATTGTTTTTTTCCCGTCAAGTAGGGAAAATTTCTTAGGTGTGATCATGGGTTACTTAGCTTATAGCTAACATAGTGGAATTGATGGTTCTTTACAGGTTCTAACAGGTAAGCATTTTGTTCTAGTAAAAAAAAAATATCTAGGTCAAGAAAGATACTTCACTAGCATAGATATGATGCTAGAATTATAATGTTTAATTGAAGCTTGTCTTCATAAGAGGTAATGTTGACCTTATTAAAGTTGTCAAAACTCCCTAAATATGTTAAAACAAAACTGCATACGTAAGGGTTAAAATGCATGATCAAATTACTATTAAAATCAAATCAAATCAAACTGAATCATTAAGGTTATTTCTAAAGAGTACTCATACTTTTGCTTATAAGTAATTATGATCTAAAGTTTAAATAGGAAGAGATGTGGTTTGCAGGCTTATGCTTAGATGAGTCAAAAACATTTGGAGTTTGGTTTTGATCAAATTCATTTGAATCTTTTGTAAACATGAAAAAAATACTCTACGCTATTGAACTTAGTCTATCTTGACCATCGATTTTTGCTTTCTAAGAGCCATTAAGTCACCATACCCAATCGTAGTATTACCGAACATGCCTTTACCCTAGGTTTCTATAATTAAATGTTTTCTTAATAGATAAACAAAACTACTTTGACTCTTAAGCTGCTTCTCTCAATGTTGGGATGTTAAAACAATTGAGACTCTTATGTAAAAGTATATGGACTGCACTTACTTGTTTCCGCAACTACATAATGCATTAAGAGGGTTGGTCCAAGGTTCCCTTCTTAGTTGAAAGAGTTCTTCTTCAAAATTTTGCAAACTTTACTTTGAAGTCTTTTTATCTATATATTATACCTCGTTTCCTGATGTACCCTTTAGCTATAAGCTACACTTTCACGCAAAGTTGTTTTGTAATTCTCTTGAGATATGGTTGTCGGTTTATGTAATATAAAAGATGTTATGATTGCTTGGGCCCTAAACAAACAATTACTCTCCAACTCTAAGATACAATTGACTACTTCAAGAAATTATTAGATTTCCCTTATCAATGTAGTTTATTATTAAGGGTATTTTAAAAATATAATTAACATATACTACCCTATCTTTCCCAATAAACAAATAACCCTAAACAAAAAAAATCCATTTCTTCATTTATGGTTTACAAACTAGGCATCGAAATGATCAAAGGGTATATTACATTATTGGCAATCAAAAATTATATTGTTTAAATGATTTGTGAATTTGATTTGTAATGATTTAATGAAGATTGGAACTGCATACTCAACTATTGACTTGCAACTCACAATGATGAAATATTTCGGTGGACACGTGGAGGTGTTTAATCCATTGGTTAAGTTGACTTAAACGATTAAACTAACCATTCATTTTGCAAGTGAGAGGGTTTCTTTAACTGAGGTGCGACCGAGCTGAGAGCTCGTGGATATCATGGTTCTATATTGACTTCTGAGGTGTAAATCCATCCTTTAAAAACTGCTGCGAGCTTGTGTAGGTGAGAACATACTGTATTTTTTTCAAAGCTTGTTGACTGTTGTATGTGCATTGGTGTATTGAGGCTGTTTTTTGGCCGCCGATGTGGAAATTGAGGTTGTGGTTTTAGTGCATGGTGACAAGTGCTTCAGCCTCTCGTTGGTTTTCTTTCTTCATGGTGTTTAACTCCTTCATAGCATGATTCAGGGTTTTATGTTGCATTTTGCATCTTCATAGTTTTTGGCATTACTCTCTGAGGTGCCATTGAGTTGGCTCCAGAGGTTTTGCTTCCACAAATTCTCCAAAATGAGATCAGTACCAGGTAACGGCCTGTCAAGGTTTTCATTCTACATTAAAATTAACAATTTCAAATACATTATAAAGATTGTAATTATTATTGTTTTACTGTGCAGGTTTCCCTCCTGGTTTTGAATGTTGGATGCTAGCACATCTCTTCAAAATTCGGCCATGCAAACCCTGGTAAGCCCCAGTTATTACTGAGGGTTTTTCTAGGAATCTTCGCTGTGTTGGTTGTTGTCTCAGCCTTGGTTTACTGTTTTATAATATTGTTTCTTGTTTAAAATACTACTTTTAACACCCTAGAGGTTGTTATGTGGAAATATTTTAAGGCTGTTGCAACCGTGACTTAAGGTTTTTTGTTAAGCCTTTTACGGCCTGAGAAGATGTAAAAACTTTTTGATTTACTATTTCTGTTTAAACTTGTATAAATTGTTTTGATCAGGCTTAATCCTCGACAAATGTTATAAGAGGCCATAGGCCATTATAGTTGTTCCATTTTGTCTCTGTTTAGTTTGTTTACAGTATTTTTTTAATTTAAAAAAATTACATTTAGTATAAATGGTTTATAGTAAATTTTTACTATTTAATTTGTAGTGTTATTGGATGAATAAAATATCCTGTTTCTCTTAAAATGGTTATTATCTTTGGATAACCTACAGTTTTGTATTTAAATGGTTTTTCAGAAATAAATTTAGCTCTGTATTTATTTTATTTTTAATAATAATTAATTACTGCTGCTAGGTTTTGTATTAAAAGTAAGAATGTAAAACTCTGTTTCAGAGATAAATACTATCTCTTGTAAACCCTACATGATTCTTAAGGGATGTAATAAAAACACGGTGGTTACAGAAACATAGTGTAGTTGTAAGCTTGAGTAAATAATTATAATGACCTAAGAAGTACTAGCTAGGTTAAACCCTAAGTGAAATTTTACTGTTCCTATATTTGTTTATTAATATTTATTTATTGTATTTGTAATGAGTGTTAATACTAGTAATAATTCTGTGAATATTATATTTACTAGTGATTATTATATAATCTACTCTTTTCCTGTAATTAGATAATACAGTTACTTTCAACAGATAGAGCAAGTACATCTAGATTTCTGTAAATAAATTATATAAAACTATAGAAGTAATTATTTTCATTTTACATTCAGAGTTAATAAACAAATCTACTTATATAACTAAGAAACCAGTTGTAATAGAGTACTGCCTTATAAAAGGCGTGGACAAATACAATTTGGTAATTTCTGTTCTATTCACCTGCTCACATCAGTAAGAACTTCAGCTTAGAGTAGCTGCACAAGTTCAATCTTCAACATTCAATCCGTCAAACTCACTTCAACAAGTCCCCTCCATCAAATTTCTCATGTGCACTTCATTCACTCGGAATGATCACAATTCATGAATGAGCAGCCTCAGCTGTCTTCGATGGGAAGTTTTATATCTATGGCCAGGTCTTCTGGGTCATTTTTTACTTAATGAGCCACCTGCTCCTATTCCCTTTTCTTGGGGAATCATGACCACGAATATAGGAAAGTTGCCACCTGCAACAGTTAGAAGTAGTTTGAGGATGCTGCCACTAGTCAGTATACTCTCCACCCAGTCTCCTCCACCAAGTGACTAGTTAACACTCATTTAGCTGCTCCCCTAAGCTGTTTTCTCATCATTTATTTATTTATTATTAAAATATTTTGCAATACATTAATTATCCTTGACCCCACTTGGTCATCAGTTACAAACTTTATCATAAAATATAACATAATGTTCCTCAGTGACATTAAATTGTTTTGCAAATTGGG
Organism: Pseudotsuga menziesii; assembly: GCA_001517045.1. Taxonomy (NCBI): domain Eukaryota; kingdom Viridiplantae; phylum Streptophyta; class Pinopsida; order Pinales; family Pinaceae; genus Pseudotsuga; species Pseudotsuga menziesii. The sequence continues at coordinate 100,038 of LPNX010741127.1, read as the reverse complement.
CATGTGACATACACACCCCCTTAATTTATAACATCGTCCTCGATGTTATTTATTCCTCGTCCTCAAAATTTCCCTGAAATAGAATTGATATGCATCCCACATATGGCTTTCCAATTCCCAGGTGGCTTCTTCTGGATTAAGGTGCTCCCATTGCACCTTCACATGACCAATTGTTCAATTTCGAAGCGAGGTCTCCATCCTTTTAAGGATACAATCCAGTTCCACCAGAAAATCTCCTTCAGGTTCGACCTGCACATCATTCCAGTTAATAACATGAGTAGCATCATGTACATATTTTTTTAATACGAAAATATGAAAAACATTGTGAACTATTAAATTTGGTGGTAGGGATAACTGATATGCTACCTGTCCTATCCTAGACAATATTTCAAAAGGACCACAATATCGGGGTGCTAACTTAGCACAACTACCTAACCTCAGAGAACTCTTTTTAGGTCTCACCTTAATAAAAACATGTTCACCTACCTGGAACTCCTTTGGAGTTCGTTTAATATCAGCTTGGCTTTTCTGTCGATCTTGCACAACTTTCAAGTTACCTTGCACCTATTTTATAATTAACTCCATCTCCTTTAATAATTCAGGTCCTAATACTAGCCTGTCAACTGGATTACTCCAAGAGATGGGGGTATTGCATTTCCTTCCATACATAATTTCAAAAGGAATATATCTAGCTGAAGCTTGATAACGATTATTGTAAGCAAATTCTACCGGGTGTCATGTAATCTTCCCATTTACCTAGCCGCTCCTTTACATACATTCTGAGCAGATCCTCGAATACCTTATTTACTCTTTCAGTCTGTCCATCGGTTTGAGGATGGAAAGAGGTACTGAAGTTTAACGTAGTATTTAACCCTTCAAACAAAGATTTCCAAAAGTTGCTTGTAAACTTAAGGTCTCGGTCTTAAATTATCACCTTCGGTATTCCATGCAACCGAAAAATTCGTTTTAAGAAAATATCAGCAATATTTGCAGTTTTTATAGGTATAAAATGGGCTACTTTACTCAATTTATCAACAACTACCATTATTGAGTCATTTAAGTTCTGATTTCTAGGGAGTCCTGTGATAAAATCAAGTCTAATTATCTCCCATTTCTAGTTAGGAATAAGAAATGGATGAAGTAGCCTAGTAGGATGTTGATGTTTAATATTTACTTGCTAACATTCAAAGCACTTAGCAATGTATTCTACCAATTCATTTTTCATATTTGGCCAGAAATAATCCTTCCTTAGCATGGTTATAGTTTTCTGATAAATTGGATGCCTTGAATAAGGAGCTTTATGAACTTCGTTTAAAATTATAGCTTAATATTAGGTACATTAGGTGTGCATAATATATCTTTATACAATAATAATCCTTTTTCGTTCAAGCTGTACCCTGTACTTAGACTATTTATTAAATTTTCTCTTACCTTTGCTTGTAATTTCCGATAATTTTCATCTTGTTCTATTCCATATTCTAATTGTTCTTCCAAGTCTTCTGATAAGTGCTAATGGCTGTTGTAAAATTTAGTTTTGCATTTCTACTTAATGCGTCAGCAACCTTATTCTCTTTTCCTTTTAAATGTTGAATTTCGAAATCGTATTCATTAAGAAAAGCTAGCCACCTAGCTTTCCTAGCATTCAAATTAGGTTGATCCAACATATATTTCAATCCTTTATTATCTGTCATTAATATAAACTTCCTTCTGATTAAATGATGACGCCACATTTTTAAGGCATGTATGATAACAGCTAACTCTAAGTCATAGGTCGCATAGTTTTTCTCATGAACCTTCAGCTTCCTAGACTCATAAGCAATGACGTGTCCTTCCTGAGTTAAAACTCCACCTAAACCATCATTTCATGCGTCAGTACTTACTATAAAATCTTTATTATGGTCATCAATTCTTAGAATTGGTGTGGTGGTTAAGAATGTTTTTAACTTTTTAAAACTGTCTTCACACTTTTGATTCCAATCGAATTTCTTCCCTTTCTTCTGTAAAGAGGTTATAGGATTTGCAATTCTTGAAAATCCTTCAATGAATCTTCGATAATAACTGGTAATCCCCATGAATGATTGGACGTCAGTTACATCTTTTGGTATTGGCCATTCCTAGATTGCCTTTATCTTTTCGGGGTCGACAGAAATTCCTTCTTTAGTCACCACATGACCCAGATACTGAATTTTATCCTTAAAGAAGTCACATTTACTAAATTTTGCATATAGTTGATGTTCTCGTAACTCTTGTAAGACAATTTTTAAGTGTTCTTTATGTTCCTCTTCAGACTTTGAGTAAATTAAGATGTCGTCAATAAATATGACCACAAACTTATCCAAATATTTATGCATTACATTATTCATCAGACACATAAAATAGCTGGGACATTAGTAATCCCAAATGGCATAACGACAAACTTGTAATGGCCATACCAGGTGCTAAAAGTTGTTTTAAAGATGTCTTCATCTTTGATTTAGACCTGGCAGTAACCAGATTGTAAATCAATCTTTGAGAACACTGTTGCTCCATGTAGCTGATCAAACAGGTCATCTATGTGGGGTAATGGATATCTATTTTTGATAGTCATTTTATTTAGTTGACGGTAATCTATACATAGTCGTAAAGTTCCAACCTTCTTCTTAACAAAAATAACAAGTGCTCCCTAGGGAGACACACTGGGTCTAATGTAATTTTTATCAATAAGTTATTTTAGCTGCGAATTTAGTTCATTTAATTCCAATATATTCATTCGATAAGGGGATTTTGAGCTTGGCACCACACCAGGTACCAGCTCAATAATAAAGTCTAATCCATGTTTCGGAGGCAACCCCAAAATTTCTTCTAGAAATACATATGAATATTCCCTTAGGATCAGAATATCTTCCAATTTTAATTTATCTCTGTTTTTTTTAACTAGAACGAATATGGGTCTTTAATATTAACTTCTGGCTAAACGGCTACCAACATCCTTACAAACTATATTTTTGATCCAGCTGCTACATTATGTCTAGTGATTCAAGGGCACAGTCATGCTAACGGTTCCCTTTACAAAATTTCTGGACTTTGCTAAACAGAGACAGGAAATTCCATAATAATGCATACAATTTATAAAAAGGTAGTCTTGCTTGGGAAAAACTGATCCAAAAGGAGAGAATTCCACTTCGTTTGGTGGTGGGCATGCCTCATTGATCTGTCTTCGGAGTCTTGCCATGTTCCTTGAGCAGTTCCCCCACCTTCTTCTCTAAATCTGCCATTCGATTCCCTATCCCTCCTGTGATGTTGGCAATGTCCTTCATGTTTGTCATGTTGTCATTGAAGATCTCCTCGCGGATTTCTTTGAGCTCCTGGGTCATGGATTCCCATCGGCTTGTTCCATTTTTTTGCATCCTTGTCTGCTTGGCCTCCAGCCGGATTAATGCTTCCTTCACCTCGTCCAGATCATGCTGGATCAAATTCAGTCTTGTCTCGATTTGCATGGAGGATGAGCTTGCTTCCATATTGAACGCCTCGGCCATCGTTCATCCCTGAACCTTGCACAATGAGAGACCTCTGAGAGAGTCCGAGCACTTCCTTATCGACCTACAGGATATTCAGTGAGCACAAGGAAGAATTGAGCTTCTTGATATAGGCTCGATCCTACCTTCTCCTCCATCCACTGATCAGATTCTCGTCGATTTCGTCAAAGCGCTTGCACTGGGAACTTATCTCCATGGAGGACGGAGATTGGTGCCTATTTCCCATGTTGGCAGAGCCAGTATTGGGAAAGCAGGAGCCATGTGACTGTCCTGAAGGCTCTGTCTGATTTCTGTCTGAAGACTCTGTCCAATTTTTGTCTTGTCCCTGAGATCGTCCTTTCCCGATTGCCTCATTCCTGCACACCTGCTCTTTGGGGTCCTTGCTATCTTTATTCAGGCAGCTAACCGACAAATTTATTTTGTCTCGTTCTCCCCTAACGCTAATGGATTGGCTCATGCTTCTCGGTCCCATTGATGAGGATAACTCCCTTGCTCAGGGAGGCCCCTATATTGGCTTCATGATCCGCCTTCTGATTGAGGTTTCTGAGGACATGATAACATTTAATTTCATCAAAGTCTTTTAGCTGGGTTATAACCTTCCGGTAGTAGTGAGCCAGACCCATGTTTTTAGGGGCCTTATTCAGATTGAGACCTTCAATAATGATTCTAGAATTCCCTATGACAACCAAATTCCTGATAGATAGCCTTTTGGCCTGAGCCAACGCTTGCCAGATGGCTAGAATTTTGGCTATGTTGTTGGTGTTCTAGCCCAACCCCCATGCAAAGTTGAGAACAGTTTTCCGTGAGCTGTCTAGCAAGACCCCTCCACTTTCCGTAGGCCCGGGATTCCCTTTCGAGGCCCCATCCACATGCAGGATATGCTTCTCCAAAGAAGATCTCCACTTTATGAACTCTTGCTCTTCCAGCCTTATTTCCCCAAGGGAGTATCATTTGGAAGTTTTCTTGGTTCTGGCAAGTAGGGAGGAGTCTAGATTATGGAACCAACTGTATTCTTCTTTGTCAGGAGTATTGTTTAATTTATCTCAGTTATTAATATTTTCTTCATTAATTTTTGTTACGGCAAAAGCTTTGCAGGCCTTCCGAATAGCTCTCTTAAGCTGCAAAGCAGAAATCTGCCTTACAGTTGTTTTCCTAGGGATTCCTTTTACATTTATTAACTCTCCATTGTCGTTTATGCAAGTAAAGGTTTTATCAAAGCAGTTCAAGACTATCCTATGTTGTTCTAACCAATCCATACCAAGTAACATATCATATGAACCTAAAGGTAACACATTAAGTTTAACAGAGGTTTCAAATTGATCCATAGTTACCGCACAATTCTTAAGAAAGCTAATTACTTTTCTCTTTGTACCAGTAGCTAGCTGAACTAACCAAGATCTTGCAAACTTTTCAATTGAGAGCTTACACTTTTCTACTAAATTAGGAGAAATGTAACTTAAACTAGCTCCTGGATTGATTAAAATACTATATAGGTATTTGATTTAGCTTACCTTCCACTTCCACCATGGAAGTTTGATAATATGCTTGCCTATTCTCCAATGATGTGTTGATCCTGGGCATTGTCCTCGCTAGATCACCAACAGTCATCTCCCCCTGAATTATGTGTAGGTTGTTAACAGTCTTCTTCCGATTCGGGCAAACTAATGCATAATGCGGACCATTATATTCCCAACACTTTATTGGTTCCTTTCATTCAAAATTATTAATATAGTTACTATGGTTGTTAGCAGATTCTTTATTTTTTTTATTATTTGGATTGTTCTGTGAATTACTTTTGCTCCCTTGGAAATTTTTACTAGGAAAATTTCTAGTGTTACTATTCTTAAAATTTTGGTTAGGTACAAAACCTTTCTTTTTCTATTCAAATTTATTATTTCTTTTGGCCTTCCAGTTGGTCATACTTTCCTTTTACGATTATGTTCATAACAGAAATTCGCTTTTCTCATTGCTTCTTCTAAATTTTTTAGATTGTCATACTCAATTCAGTCTTTTATATGATAAGGTAAACAGCTGAGAAACCGTTGTACCTTAGGTTTCTTGTCTACAATATATGGTACATACCTAAGGAAACTTAGAAATTTGGTATTTAGTTCTTTCATATTCATTGTTACCAGTTTTAGTTCATAAAATTCCTTAGCCCTCTCCTCATAATACTGTTCAGATAAAAATTTCTTCTTGAAATATTTCTTAAATGTACTTCAATTAATATTCTTCTCCCTTGTACCTTTTACTCTTTTCAGGTCCTACCACCAAATATCTGCTTTCCCTGTAAGATTATAAATAGCCATCCTAACCTTCAGTTGATTAGAGTAGTTATAAATTTGAAAGTATTTCTTCATCCCGGACAGCCAGGATTCTGCCTCTTCCCCCTTCTCAGTTTCACCATTAAAGGTTGGTGGCTTGATTTTCTTAAATTCACTAGAGATTTCTTTGTAAGTTTTAAACTTTATCTTCCTGGTATGATGATTATCTTCACTAATGTCACTAGTATATTGGATATTTTGTTTATGTGAATCATAATACACTTCAAAAGATGAGCTACTTTCGATTTTAAATTGTATAGTCTTTTTTATCTTTATGTTGATAACCCATATCTTCAGACTCAATTCTTTTATCTTTTTTCTCATTATGAAATATTTCCATCAAAATATGATTAAGCTCCTCCTGAGCTCTCAAAATTCTCTCATTTTCTTTTTGACCAATTCCATCTCTGTTTTTATTTCTTTAACTGTTTGTAGTAGTTTGGAAGAATTATTAGTTATTTCTTCTTGTATAGGTTCTTTTTGAAAATTATTTCGTTCAGTGTAGGGAGAATCCTCATCTGTATATTCCTCCAATCTATCCATACCTGTAGTTAACTCAGAAAACAAAATTCTCTGGAAATATCATTCAAAAGAAAATAACATCAATATACTTGTGTAAATTTACTGTTCCATTTATGCAAGTTCAGCCACATTCAGGCCTAGTGTCTGAACCTTGTGCTCTGATACCACATGTAATAACTCAAAAATTCATAAAAATTTAAAATTTTTCATGTGACATAAAATGTCAAATGTCAATGCTAATGAACCATTAACTGATAGCGAATATTTAAACAGATTTGAAAGAGAAACGAAGATTACTTCTTCTATATGGTTCTGTATAACATAAAGGCTTATCTTAAATACTATGTTAGTATTGTTTTAACATAGTAGTTGCAATTTCCTGAAAGTAGAAAAGAAATCTGACTCTTACTAATGCTAAGTATGTTATTGTTTTTTTTTTGTCAAGTAGGGAAAATTTCTTAGGTGTGATCGAGGATTACTTAGCTTATAGCTAACATAGTGGAACTCGGATGGTTCTTTACAGGTTCTAACAGGTAAGCATTTTGTTCAAGTAAAAAAATATATATATATATCCAGGTCAAGAAAGATACTTCACTAGCATAAATATGATGCTAGAATTAGATTGTTTAATTGTAGCTTCTCTTCGTAAGAGGTAATGTTGACCTTATTAAAGTTGTCAAAAATCCCTAAAGATGTTAAAACAAAACTACATACGTAAGGGTTAAAATGCATGACCAAATTACTATTAAAATGAAATCAAATCAAACTGGATGATTAAGGTTATTTCTAAAGAGTACTCATACATTTGCTTATAAGTAATTATGACCTAAAGTTTAAATAAGAAGAGATATGGTTTGTAGACTTATGCTTAGATGAGTCAAAAACATTTGGAGTTTGGTTTTGATCAAATTCATTTGAATGTTTTGTAAGCATGAAAGAAATACTCTACGCTATTGAAATTAGTCTGTCTTGACCATCGAGTTTTTCTTTCTAAGAGCTCTTAAGTCATCATACTCAATCGTAGTATTACCGAACTTACCTTTACCCTAAGTTTATATAATTAAATGTTTTCTTAATAGATAAACCAAACTACTTTGACTCTTAAGCTGCTTCTCTCAATGTTGGGACGTTAAAACAATTGAGACTCTTATGTAAAAGTATATGGACTGCACTTACTTGTTTCCCCAACCGCATAATGCATTAAGAGGGTTGGTCCAAGGTTCCCTTCTTAGTTGAAAGAGTTCTTCTTCAAACTTTTACAAACTTTACTTTGAATTCTTTTGGTCTATATCTTATACCTCGTTTCCTGATGTACCCTTTAGCTATAAGCTACAATTTTACACAAAGTTGTTTTGTAATTCCCTTGAGATATGGTTGTTGGTTTATGTAATATAAAAGATGTTATGATTGCTTGGGCCCTAAACAAAAAATTACTCTCCAACTCTAAGATACAATTGACTACTTCAAGAAATTATTAGATTTCCCTTATCAATGTAGTTTATTATTAAGGGTATGCTAAAAATATAATTAACAAATACTACCCTATCTTGCCCAATAAGCAAATAACCCTAAACAAAAAAAATCCATTTCTTTATTTATGGTTTACAAACTAGGCATCGAAATGATCAAAGGGTATATTACATTATTGGCAATAAAAAATTACATTGTTTAAATGATTTGTGAATTTGATTTGTAATGATTTAATGCAGATTGGAACTGCATACTCAACTATAGACTTGCAACCCACGATGATGAAATATTTTGGTGGACATGTGGAGGTATTTAATCCATTGGTTAAGTTGACTTAAACGATTGCCCTAACCCTTCATTTCGCAAGTGAGAGGGTTTCTTTGACTGAGGTGCGGTCGACCTGAGAGCTTCTGGCCGCCATGGTTCTGTATTGACTTTTGAGGTGTAAATCTATCCTTGAAAAACTGCTACGAGCTTTTGTAGGTGAGAACATACTGTGTTTTCTTTTTAAGCTTATTGACTGTTGTATGTGCACTGGTGTATTGAGGCTGGTTTTTGGCCGCTGACTTGAAAACCGAGGCTGTGGTTTTAGTCCACGGTGAGAAGTGCTTCAGCCTATGGTTGGTTTGCTTTCTTCATGTTGTTTAACTCCTTCAGAGTGTGATTCATGGTTTTATGTTGCATTCTACATGTTCATAGCTTTCGACATTACTCTCTGAGGTGCCATTGAGTTAGCTCTATAGGTTTTTCTTCCACAACTTCTCCAGAACGAGATCACTATTAGGTAACGACCTATCAAGGTTTTCATTCTACATTAAAATTAACATTTTCAAATACATTATAAAGATTGTAATTATTATTGTTTTACTGCGTAGGTTTCTCTCCTGGTTTTGAATGTCTAGCACATCTCTTCAAACTTTGAGCACGCAAACCTCGGTAAGCCCCGGTTATTACTGAGGGTTTTTCCTGCACTTTAAGTTGTGGTGGTCAGTAAAATATGGAAGCTTCACCATGCTGGTTGTTGGCTCGGCCTTGGTTAATTGTTTTATAATATTTCTTCTTTTTTAAAATACTACTTTTAAAACCCTATAGGTTGTTATGTAGAAATATTTTAAGGTTGTTGAAGCCGTGACTTAAGGTTTTTGGTTGAGCCTTTTACGGCCTCGGAAGATGTAAGAACTTTTTGATTTACTATATCTATTTAAACTTGTATAAATTGTTTTGATCATGCTTAAGCCTCGATAGATGTTATAAGAGGCCATAGGCCATTATACTTGTTCCATTTCGTCTCTGTTTAGTTTGTTTATAGTATTTTTTTAATTTAAAAAAATTACATTTAGTATAAACAGTTTATAGTAAATTTTTACTATTTAATTTGCAGTGTTATTGGATGAATAAAATATTCTCTTTCTCTTAAAATGGTTATTATCTTTGGATAACCTACAGTTTTGTATTTAAATGGTTTTTCAGAAATAAATTTAGCTCTGTATTTATTTTATTTTTAATAACAATTAATTATTGCTGCTAGGTTTTGTATTAAAAGTAAGAATGTAAAAGTCTATTTCAGAGATAAATCCTATATCTTGTAAACCCTGGATGATTCTTAATGGCTGCAATAAAAACACCTATGCTTATAGAAGCAGAGTGTAGTCGTAAGCTTGTGTAATTAATTATAATGACCTAAGAAGCACTAGCTAGGTTAATCCCTAAGCAAAATTTTACTGTTCCTATATTTGTTTATTAATATTTATTTATTGTATTAGTAATGAGTGTTAATACTAGTAATAATTTTGTGAATATTATATTCACTAGTGATTATTATATGATCTACTCTTTTCCTGTAATTAGATAATATAGTTACTTTCAACAGACAGAGGAAGTACAGCTAGATTTCTGTAAATAAATCATATAAAACTATAGAAGTAATTATTTGCATTTTACATTTAGAGTTAATAAACAAATCTACCTATCTAACTAAGCAACCAGTTGTACTAGAGTATTGCCTTATAAAAGGTGTGGAAAAAGAGTATTGCCTTATAAAAGGTGTGGAAAAATACAGTTTGGTAATTTCTTTTCTATTCACCTTTCACTTAGCAAAATCTCTACTATTTTAAATATAATATGATAATCACTAATTTTATCAATAAAAAATGATCTTTCTTCTTCATAAACCCTAATAAAATAATAATATGCATATACAAAAAACTCATAATCTTTTTCTGAAAATAGTAGGTAAACTATAAATAAACCTGAATAAGTAAAACCTATCAAATAGATGAGGTGACAACAGCTTAAGTATGTTGTTCCTCCCAAACAACTCCTAGAGAAAGCTTAGTTTGCAATTTCTTAGGACCCCGGAGCCCATTTCTTGGTCCTCCTGGTAGAGTATTGGGTGAGAGATGTAACCTTGAGATCCTCTGTCACTTTACTGGATATACAACAGTAATTCATCCCTGCTCACAACAGTAAGAACTTCAGCTTAGAGTAGGTGCACTAGTTAAATCTTCAGCATTCAATCCCTCAAACTCACTTCAACAATTCTCCTCCATCGAATTTCTCATGTGCACTTCATTCACTCAGAATGATCACAATTCCGGAATGAGCAGCCTCAGCTGTTTTCAGTGGGAAGTTTTATATCAATGCCTAGGTCTTCTGGGTCAGTTTTTACTTAATGAGTCACCTGCTCCTATTCCCTTTTCTTAGGCAATCATGACCACAATTATAAGGAAGTTGCCACCTGCAACAGTTAGAAGTAGTTTGAGGATGCTGCCACTTGTCAGTATACTCTCCACCCAGTCTCCTCCACCAAGTGACTAGTTAACACTCATTTAACAACTTCCCTAAGCAGTTGTCTCATCATTTATTTATTTATTAATAAAATATTCTACAATACATTAATTATCCTTGACACCACTTGGTCATCAATTATAAAGTTTATCATAAAATATAACATAATGTTCCGCAATGATATTAAATTGTTTTGCAAATTGGGCATGTGACAATATATATATATATATGTGTGTGTGTGTGTGTGTGTGTGTGTGTGTGTGTGTGTGTGTGTTAATCGTGGACCAAAGTCATCACAAGAAACTTTTTAGGTCGAATTTGAGGATTTTATGTGGACCCAATCAAAAACTATTCACACTAATAACCCAAGTTCAATGTTTGAAAGGTGGTCGTATGCTCATATGTGGAACCAATAGTCCAAACATCAGTCCATTTTTTCATGGTTATATACTAAAAAACTTCTAGGAGACTTCAAAAGGATTCTTCAACATGATTATTAAACATTATGAACACTCCTTTAGCCAAGCTCAGGGTTTGTTAGCATACTTCATGAATCAATTACACATTTAATGACACCTTGGCAATTATTACATGTTTTTCCAAATCTTGTAGTTATAGTATCAATACTTCTTCCATATATCATCATCTTTCTTTGTCATCATTACATTTTATCACAATGTTTATTGCTATACTAGATCAATCCTCTAGGAAATTCTAGACACTACAACAATTATTTTATGGCACTTGTTGGATAGCCTTCATACAACAATCTACTTCATGGACATACAAGTTCATAGGCACCTTTACACTTCTAGACTTCATAGTACTTTATTTTACTAAGTTGGCATTTTCATATTACCTCTTAGTAATATTAACATCATTAAAAAAGAAGTTAAATATCCAAGAATATTCCCCTTGTCATTGATGGCAACTTTATAAAACAACCTTGCTTTCTTGCTCCCCCTATGAATATGTTAGCTCCCCCTATCATTATTAATTCTATCATCTACATCATTTTATTGTTCATTATCTCCCCCTTTGAAAACAATGACAAGGAGTCCTTTGATGCTTCAATAAATTCCCTCAACTCCCCTTGTCAATGATAATCCTTCATGTGAACTTCAAGGGGATGCAACGTGGTCAAGAATGCAAGGCTTGAAAGTTCTTTACACTACTACCTACTCAAACCTTTTAGTAGAACTCTAATACTTCATATCTACACTAGTATTCATAAATAATTTTGAACATTTTGGCTGAATCCTTTGTCAACCAATACTAAATCATGGTCCTTCAAATTCTATATTAAATATCCCCATTTGAGAGTATCTACAAACATTCCTTTAAGGATGCGTCTGGTTACTACATAAACTGTCTTCAAATAGTCCTTCAAGACTATCATATTCATCCTTGAACTCTTATGCCAAAATTTCCTTCAAGTCAAACTATGGGCCTGTTCTTAAATAATCTTCCAAAAAGAGCCTTAAACATGCTTCCAAAGCTTCTTTTACTTTGTATATCCCACAAAAAAAAAATCATGCATTGTTTATTGAAGCTAGATGTGTTTGTTGTCGTATTTTTCCCAAATATCCACCCACAAAGTAACTTCAACATGCCTCTAAAAGTCTATTGGGAATACCCTCATGTTTTGCTTATTTAGATATGATTATTTTCTTCCCTAATCATAGATGAAAGGCTTGGTTGACTTTGACCAATTCCTTCCAAATTTGTGCTTCAATTCTTCTATCATTGTTGATTTCAAGTAGGACAATAGATTTAAGGAGTTCGTTGCCTATTGTTGTTGATTTATCACTGCTATCTCACATCATTGTTTGTTGTTATGTATTTTACATCCATCATAATTTTACATTAGTACTGCTGCTATGGATTTGGTCATGAAAATAGGCATTGTGTATTATATTCAACATTTATATCTACTTGAGGTGGACCATTGATTTGCAAATTTGTTATTATGTTCGAGAAGCTATCATATTGTGTAGTAGAAGCTTATTCACATTCTCCTTTAGGAGTTTCTTCTAGTATTCTTCTTTCATTGACTTGAAAATTTTGGTCATCTTTATGTACACAGTCCTCATGATAATTATTTCTTTTCCGTTGATATTTCTCTTTACAAAATTTTGCAAGTTCTTGTGTAGGAGGTCTTGTTGTGTTACATGTGCAATGTCATGCTATGTGTCCATAGGTGTGACAATTGCAACATTCAAAATGGTAGGATTCCATGTTTATACCTCTATTCCTTAACCATTCCGTCCATAATTTCTACAATTTATAGCCTTATGACTAAAATTACTACGATAATAAAAATAGCCAAGAAAGATATTTGGATACTTGGAGATGAGAGACCTTCTATGAGGTGTATTAATTTTAGGATGATCTTCTCCTTTGAAGTCTTTAGGGAATGATTTTTCGATGGTCCCCCTTTTAGGCTTGTAGTTTTCACTCTTAAATAAACTTTTGAGAGAATTTTTGGTATTGTTGACCATACCCTAGACCTAATCTATGAAAAATATTATCTTATCCAAGAATTTGGTGTTGCTACCAAATTTTTCTTAAATATTTAAATGCGTAATCATTTTCTACAGATCCTTTCTTAAGGAAACTAGTTGTGCGTCTAGAGTCTCATAACAATTTTCCTTACCTTTCAACCTATCTATCAAAACATCTTCAATTATTCTTGCTTCCTCTAACTAAGTATTTTATGTAGTGTTGATATTTTTAGTTTCGTCAAATCTATGTACCATCTCTCTTCTTGAATTATGACCACCCTCTAGAGACTTATACAATTGTTCTTTTGGTGATTGATTCTCTCTTCTAATATCTGAGAGTTCTTATCCAACTTCCTCATTTTCTTCGCATCTTCCTTTATGTTCAACAAACACGCTTTTGTTTTGAGTAATGCTTATGTTCTCCAAATTTTCTTTTAAGGAACTAATTTTATATTTTTCAACTTCACGAACTTTTTCTTTTTCAATCCGCTCACCCAACAGGATTTGGTTAGATTTCCAAGAACCTTCTATATGTGTCTTTATGATATCAATAAATACTTTATATTCTTTCCTAATCAGAGTCCCTTCATATATCAACAATTGTTCCTTAAGCTGCCAATTTTTCCTTCTTTCTTTTCTTAGCTCAACAAGAGTAGAGACGCGCTTTCCTTCCTAGTCTAGTTTTGTAGTCAGTTCATCTTACTTTTTTAGAGGATTCTTCTACATCACTATGAAAATTCTCACCTTCATTTGAATTTCCATTGTTAATTGTTCCTATTTTAACTGCTTCTCCATTGAATGAAACTTCTTCTTGATTAGCTCTCATGACAGTTTTTCCTAAGATGAATTTTTCATTTTGACCCAAATACCTTTGTGTGAAAAACATTTCCCAATTTTTTTTCAAAGAAATGGGAAATCCTTCCAGGATGCCATCGATTTTCATTTTGTTGTTCCTTTTTTATTCTTTCTTAGATGCAATATTCGATAGTTTTTTTGGAGGAGTGTAAATAAAAATATTTGTTTTCCAAATATCATATTCCAATGCCCCTTATAAATGCATTCATTCTTATGCTCCATGTTTCATCATCTATCTCATCGAATAGGGTTGTTATATCAAGCCATGGAACATGTTGAAAATCCTTGAGTGTTAGTAAGGATCTTCCTTCGAGTGATTAAATTGTTCCTGAAGCAACCCACTATGATATAAATTGTTAGAGAGTGATTGTCGTTAGAACAAAATCTATAGGCGTTAATCTCCACTACAATATCCAAATTCAATATACATAAGAGGGGGTTAACCCATGTCACGAAACTCATAGAGCCATGTAGGAAATTAATGCCAACAATTTGGAAGAAAACTATGATAGCTACATTCGACTGGATGCCATTAAGGGGCCTAGATTTGGACACTTTGATAGTGTAACCCTTTTTGGGGATTTTTTGTTTCCACTTTTTAGTCTAATTGATATGGAAAATATGGATAAAATTTGGTGCTATGGTTGGGCTATTTTTGTAGTGGCAGGCCAACCATACCAAACTATATTTTTGTTTTATAAAGTAATATAATTCAAGACTAAGCTTACGAAAAAAACAATTTCATTAGTTCAATATGCAAGTATAGAGACTAAATTTTTTTCTTGAGTACCTACATGATAATTTTTTTGCTCGAGTACCATACATGATAACTAGAACCTCTTCCTAACATGCACATAGTTTTTTCCTTTATTGTTCCAAATAGTAGATACATAGATATAGATGGATTATTGATATCACTAAAAACATAACTATTCCTCCCATATTCAGGGTTGAGTTCTTCTCCTTATTGGGGTGAAGATTCAAAAGCCTCCCTATGAAACCCTTATATCTTAGATTAATATACTAGGCTTGATATGTATATATACCAACAGAGATCCATCTTAAAAATAATCTACCAAGCACTGAAAGGGATCAAATATCTCTAATTGCAAACCCCTTTTTTAAAGTAGAAATGTTGAGGAAATGTGAATGAAATGTTTATGGTTTTAATTTGTAGCCTTATATATGTGTTTAAAAAAATATTTTAAATCTAAATTGAGTCAACATGTTATTTTTTGTAACAATTTTTTATTATTATAAAGGACATGTGTCATCTCTAATATGAGCGCCAAAGGAATTATGCATCTTCCCCTACTGGGCTATAGAATGCGCCTCTTCAGTGTAATTACTGAAATGTAATTCAATATATCTGGTGTTAATTAATGGATCTATGTTATCATTTCTAACAAAAATAAATACATAAATGTATAATTTATGAAGCGATAGTAGCACAGCTTCCAAAAATGGGACTATAGTGTTAGAGAAAATAAACCTCTTCCTAAACACCTAGATATTGACACCTAATGGATCTAGTGAGATAAAACCCAAACAAATTGATCATTTGAGTCAACCCTAATATGGGTTCCTATAATTAGGGATGCATTCCTTGATTTGAGGAATTGTTCCTTTATTTTAGGAGTATCTGAGCTTGGAATTAGATGAGGACTATATGCACTCCACCAATATAGGTCCTAACTAAAAATTATTATCCCTAAAAAATGATAAGCACTCCAGTTGAAATATTTTAGGGATTTATGTTCACATAGAGTCAGTTTCTTGTACATCACTTAGTCAGAACTACTAATTGGGGAGCCTTGGGCCAGTTAAACCCAGTATAGGTGAGTCTGCATGGATAGCTAAGGGTCATTTTCTCTATATAATGCTCACTAGTCTTTAAGAACTGCATGAGAAATTCTAATAGCCTATTGACCTAATTTGAATTCCCTTGTTGTATATTTTGTTTACTTCCATTCATTATAATGAATGCAATTTATCATTCATTTCTTCTTATATGCTTCTATTTTTTGTGTAATGATTTATGATATCTCATTTGTTTTTTGTAAGTAAGAGTGAGATCATTATATTAAAGATGGAAAACGGTTGCAAAACATGGCTCTTTTTGTCAGCCAATTAGTACACTTGAGTTATCCTAGTACTATGAGATTTACATGGATTGTCCCAGCCCAAGTGTATCCCCATGAACTTCCCAAAAATAACCCCACAGAATCCACCTTACATCCGTACACACAAAAAGGATATCATTATTGCTTCCACTTCCCCTATCTAACCGATAAACAAGCATCTCTACAAACTGAGCATAACCTACAATCTAATGAAAGCATATCTACTTAACCAAAATAGGCAAAGCCACCAGGCTGACATTCGCCAAAAGCATAATACTGGAAAGCCGCGTATCCATCATCTCTGGAGAAGGACATATGGAATGTCCCTCCTTCCATCCACGTGGGGTTCCTCGTCTACTGGTTGATTTCCTTGTTGCACATTAGGCGCTGGAGGGATCAACACACAAAATCCCTTCATGTAATATCCTGAATTTTGGACCTAACACTTATGGGCATGAGCCCCATTGATTATGATGTTACCTTGATGTTTTATTTTGATATATTGGGTCAAAGAACACACTGCATATGAACATGATGATTTGTTAATATACTGGGCTGCATATGATATATATATATATGTGTGTGTGTGTGTGTGTGTGTCTTCTTGTGTTGGGTGTGGACCCTGAAGCACATGATTGATGAGATGTTTTGTGTTGAGCGAGAAGCTTTGGAGCACATGAGTTTTGAGACATTTGTGTTGAGCATAAGCTCTGGAACATTGGCTTCTTGGAAATTATATCCCTAGGTGTATCGTACAAGTACATCCTAGCATTAGCATTGAGCGAGGAGCTCTGGAATTGCACTACGTTTCTAACTCCCTGTTTTTAGCGTTGAATATGGGCTTCGGTAAGCACTAGGAGTTACTGAAAAGAATTAATGATTCTCTAGCGAAAACGACTCGAGAAAAATTATTGATCTCATCTAACTTATTTATAAGTGATTAAATGAAATTTTCAGTTTCCGTATTCTCATCAAGTACTGAAGAACTACCATGTTATACGAGGGAATCCAACATGCAAGGATGTTTAGAGTTTCCTAGCCTAGTAGACCTAACCATCTACATGATGACCTTAATGAATAAAGTGTCATAAGTCTAGGGATCATAATATGTGATACCCTAAGAGAGATGTTACCAAATAATATATTATTATATATTTTATACATAGTATGTATAAAGAGTACACATAGGAATAATATTAATAATGTAAGAAAGAAGGAAAAGTTCCATCTATTACTATTATTACTAAGATAAAAATTAAATATTATAATACCTATAAAAATCCAATTAGGAACTAGTTAAAAGTTCCTAAGTTAAAATATTAAAAGTACTAAATTAAATAAAAAGGGTTAAATTAAGAAATGAAATGATTCTTGATTTAACTACTCCTTTCACTAAAAAGTATGTCTATAAAGTCCCAAGCCAAAGGGAGGCTTGGGGATCTCTTCCATCTTTTTGGAGTCATTATTCAGCCTGATTATTCTTAAGAGAGTTCTTGGACAATATTTTTCCAAGAGGAAAGAGGAGAATTGATCCAGACCTAATATACTAGTTAGGGCTGCCTTACCTTAGGAGCTCTAAGCTACTTGCATGTTGGAACCAACTTGAGGGGATCTAGATTGAAACTAGGAACGGTTCCGGGTCATGGTTGGGTGGAACGTGGTAGTTCCCAACCGATTCAGTCATCTATATAGAGGTCAGATCTGCCTATGAATTGTTAAAGTTGGGTAATTGAGTGTACAGGTTTTAGCCATTAAAAGAGCTTCACTTTTCAGGTATGAGGTTCTTGACTTCCTATTTCATTATCTATATTAAGTGTTGGATGGATTATGCAAGTGTTGATATTATATTTCTAACCCTATGTACCTTTGTTTTCCTTTCAAAATTCTTTTAGGGTTTACATTTCATTGTAAACCCTAGGCTGTAATTTAATTCCTATTTAAAGATTTATCAAGGGTTTTGTACTTTTAGTTTTAATTCTATATTGTCTTTTATAGCTTAAACCTTGGTTTCCTACAACGTATCATTTATTTCCAATAAGTACTTATCTGTTCATTTACCTATGTGCTCTACTGACATATTTCATATTGTCAGCAGAGCCATGTTTAGGAGTAAAATACTAGTTCATATCTAAGCTTCAAATAAAACCTAGATATAAATTACCATTAACTAAATATAGTAAATAGAACCTGATGAATATATTATGTACATATTATATCAGGTATAAAACATAAATGTAATACTAATTCAACAACACTATAAACACCTTTAAGAGGAATCATAACTTCAAATATTAAAGCTAAGATAAAAATCAACCAAGACCTCTCAGGTTCTGTATAAACTTTATCATTCTTCATTAAATCAAATGTTATCATAAATCAAAGCTACATACTAAGTATCGAGACCATATAATGGTTCCTGATCTATTACTATCATCTACAACCACGAATTCGTAATACAATAAACCAATTATACACATAAAATATCCATTACAAATATAACAAATCAAAACCCTTAAATATCTATGAATCATATTATAAATAGTATAGCATAAACACAAGTCTCTACATAAATAAAATCCAACATAATATTGTTTACAGTAATCATTTAAAAACTAACATAATATCATTTATAGACAAACACAATACCATTTACAGTATTCATTAAAACCAACATAATTGCATAGAGGTCACATGAATGATTCATGCGGGCATTAAAGCCCCAAATCATATCCATATAAACTAAACCGTCATCGCAATAAACGACCCAGGATCAAATCCTGTAGGGTCTACTAATATTTTACAAAAGCCACACTATTTTATTTATACAGAGGCTGCCATTTAAACTCTCTACACCATGGTTGAAAGACCCAAATAAAAACATACACACTGTAATCTATGTCCTTGGCCTTTTACATTATAATAATCAGCATTACCATTTATTATAACCCTCAATGTTACCCACAACGATGACTGATAGTCGTAGGGTTACACCACAGACAAACCCCATAACCATATTACACAACAAAATCATAAACAGTAAACACGCTATCACAATTGCGAGGGTGGGAAATGCCAATTCCATACGGCATGGACCTAAGCCATAACGTTGTTACCCATTTTCATTCAATACAACCAAAACAAGCAATGAATGTGAAATCCACATAGTCCATAAATAACAACCATTGAAATCGATGCAGTATAGATATATAAACCTAGACTTTATAAAATCATTAAAGAGTTTACACAGTCATTTATTACCGGCCTTGCACCATTGCAAAGCAATGGTGCTTCCCATTGCAATTATTATAACACAAAATATTCATTTAAAAAAATACACAGAGCCTATCGAGGGTTTACCCAAGCTCTCTTCACTTCCCATTTCCATTAAAATAAACTTAAAAACATTTATATAGAGCCTGTCGAGAAGATACCGAGGCCATTTTTGTTACATAGAGAACCCATTTAAATAAATCCCATACATTTCAATCTCAGGCCCGAAGGCAAACAAAAAACCCCAATAAATGAAACCCCAAGCCTGTTCAGTTTACAAAACGCATAGCTCATGTAAATTGCAGTCAAAGGCCATCCCAAACACAACCATTAGAAAATAGAACCTAGCATTCACAACCACGACGAGTATCATCTCTGTCGTAACCACTAAGAAAAAGGAGGGAACAAGTTTGCACTTGTACAAAGCAGGCTTACCCGAATGGGTATGGCTTTTCCCACAACGCTATCCACGAGCCATAAATCTTATTTCTTCGCTACACTCTGCAACCTGCAAACACAGAGAGAAAGGAACCATGAGAAGTATGTCTTGTTAAACAAACTTAATCAACAAATGATGCTAATAACACAGAGCTATCAGATACTTGTTAAGCCATCGAAATTGCATTCCTTCTTACTATGCAGGAGCAGAGTACAAGCACCCAAGCTGGGAATGACCAAACCCAAGCGTTGAGCCAAGCCCTAAGCTAGGCTGCTACCTTTCCCAATGCGCATTAAAGGCACCACCTTAGTTCCCATTATCATCCTCCAAACCCAAATTCCTATAGTTCATAACATGATATATTACCATATTCTTCCAAATCCATGTGATATGCATAAACCCCATTATGCATCGATTTACTTAGGGTTAATCCCTAAGAACATGGCATATGAAATATGCCATGGAATAATTTAAGCCAAGGTTTTTACCAAGCTCATTTACCAACTTTAAAACCATATCATAAAAATATGATAAGCTATGAGCAAGTCATACACATTTACACCATAGTAAATAATTACCACATAATTAATAACTCGGTATCACGTAAATGAAAAGTGCTGAAGTGACCACGTCACTATTATAAAGTTCGTAAATAATAATAATAAAAGCCAGTGAATCTCACTAGGATAGAGCTAGAAATGCGAGCGTTAGTGACCAAAACGATCAGCACTTTCCATTAATATTATAAACAAGTTTTTCATCGCCAAGTGCACCTGCATGCAAATGGGACAAGAATGCATTAGTTCGATAGAACTAAGTAAGCCTGATGTGACAAGTAGAAACTCTTACCTCTCAGGTGGTTACAAGGGAAACTAGTCCCACCACTCCACCCATTTATTTCCAAGAACAAAGTTAAGTTAGAATCATGTATACGGCATTAAGCACATGTTATAAACAATGAAGTATGTAAACAAATAACTAACTTACACATAAATGCTTAACTATAGTACAAACAGTAATTAACATCATGACAATGTAAGTAACATAGTAATAACTGCATCGAGAAATATGGAAGCGGGACATAAGAATAGCTTACGATAATACAGTAGTACAATCAGAGTACGACACATTCCCCAAAGTTCAATTAGTGTCCAACATAGGTAGTTTTGACTAGCCTAATAATTTTTTTTTTAATTTTCAATTTTTGGGGACATTACAAGTGGTATCAGAGCATAGTTTCAACACTAAGAGACCTAATGGGCATACCAGAAATTCATTGCAAGGAAAATAAAGTATGTTTCAAAATTTTGTTAACTAACAGAAATTTTCCTGTTATGAAAATTTGCAATTTTAGGAATTTTTAAAGAACAGTTGAGATCATGAACACTAAAGAATATAATAGCCGGCAAGGGAAATTGGATACCCCCACCCAAGAAGCAAAACTAGTGGTGGAACAGGATTATGATATTGTGAAAGCCATGCAATGTATTCAAGCAGACTTGTAAAGTTTCAGAGATGACAATTTGAATGAAAGAAAGGAACAACAAGCAATCAAGTAAGCATTGCTGAGAAATGTGACGGGAGGAATCTCGTAGGGGAAACCCACTCATTCCACAAACAGGTTCAAGAAGGAACCTTATCATAAATAGGCCGGTAGCCCAAGAGAAGAAGGAAAATAGGAACATACTCTTGAACCTCTAGAAGGATAATATCACAATCCTTCTAGTGAGGACTCTCTTTCTCCATGCATAAAGACACAAAGAAGTGATGACAATCTACAGGGGGGGTTAAAAAAGATAATATCCCCAACCTATGAAGAAGAGGCAAACTCGGGAGAGAAAGATGAAGAATGGTTATTGGATATGAGAAAATATTTTTGAGTTCATAACTACTCTAGAGAAATGAAGGCTCGACTAGCCATCTATAATTCAAATGGAAAAGCAGCGAGATGGTGGAGGGACTTGAAACATACCAAGAAATACGAGGTAAGAGAAATACGCTGGAGTAAATTCCGCAAGATCTTTCAAGAAAAGTATATGTCGAAAATATTCTTCGACAGAAAGGTGAAAGAGTTTCATGAGTTGCATATGGGATCCATGAATATGGATTCTTTTATTAACAGATTTGTAGATTTGCTACATGATGTACTATACATCAAGGACGAAAAGGTAAAGATCCAACATTTTTTAGGATTTCTTCCTCCCAACTTTCGGGAAAGAATTGAGTTTGACATTCCTAAAACCTTGGACACCACATTACACAGAGCTAGGATCTACTATGAGCATGGAAATATAATGCAAGAGAACATGAATAGAAACAAAGACAATTCTAAGAACTCCTTTGACAACTGCAAACCAGTTTTTAACCCACCCCTGTATAGGAAACAAAACAACAAATTTCTAGTGAACAATAACTTCAACAAATCAGGCACAAAGCCATATGTACCAGCTCCAAATGTTAACAACACAGTAACAGCTAGGGGGGCCAATGATACCCCACTATAGATCAAATGTTGGAAATGAAGCAGGCCTCATTATGCCTTAGATTGTAAGAACAAGACCAATAGGGTCTTGCACAACTTACAAGAAGAACCAATAGTAGAGGACATAGCTAAAACAATGTGGATTTATACAGACTTTGATAGCCGATAGGCATACCATCAGGCTACCATGGTTGAGATAGAAGGTAATATATTGAACACTTCTATTTCAATATTGATCTTGAACACTTATATGTATGTAAACTAGGAAAAGAAAAACATGATAAACCTTGGCTGGTACAATTAGCCACAGGTACGAAACAGAAAGTTTTGGAAATAGTTAAAGACTGTGAGGTAAACCTGAATGGTTATCCTATGAAAGTAAACCTGAGCATCCTACCTTTAGGATCATATGGTATACTTATTGGCATGGACTGGTTGGAACAACACTATGTCATGCTCGATTGCTTACACAAGTCAATCTTGTGTACATATAGCCAATGAAATCAAGTGAAGATTCAAGGCGTACCAAAGAAAGTTTCGGTAAGGCATATATATTCCTTACAAGCGAAGACGTGCATTAGAAAAGGTTGCAAGTTGTTTGCAGTAAATATCCAAGACATAGAGGCTAAGAGAGAGCACCACATAGAGGAATTCCCAGTTCTTTTAGAATTCAAGGACGTATTCCCTGAGGAAATCCCTAGATTACCTCCAAATGAGACCTATACTTTTCCACAGAACTGAGACCAGGATTAGTTCTAGCTTCAAAATATCCTTACTGCATTCATGAGTGCACCAGAGTTGGTGGAACTCAAACTGCAGTTGCAGGAGTTGATAGAGAAAGGATATATCCAACCAAGTGTGTCTCCTTGGGGACCACCAATACTTTTCATAAAGAATAAGGATGGTACAATGTGGATGTGCATCAATTACCATCAACTTAAGAAAATGACTATCAAGAACCGTTAACCACTCCCTAAAATTGATGACTTGTTCGATCAAGTAGGAGGAACCAAGATATTTTCAAAGATCGACCTGTGATATGGGTACCATCAAGTATGGAGTTGGGACAAGGATATTCAAAAAACCGAATTTCATACAAGGTACGAGCACTACAAGTTTGTAGTAATGTCGTTCGAGTTGACCAATGAACCCTGCGAATTGTATGTGTATGATGAATAGTATATTCAGTAAATATCTCGATAATTTTTTTTGTCTTTATAGACCACATCCTAGTTTACTCTAAGAGTAAAGAGGAGCACAAGGAACACCTCCACATAGTGCTACGGGTGTTATGAGAATACTAGTTGTACGCCAAGTTTAGTAAATGTGATTTTTACAAACCACAGCTAGAGTACTTGGGTCACACTATCTCCAAGACACTGATAGTTGTTGACCCGAAAAAGATTAGAGCCATAGAATACTGGCCTACCCCTACTGGTGTCACTGACATTAGGTCTATTTTGGGATTAGCCAGATATTATCAGAAGTTCATTCAGAACTTCACGAGAATAGCTTGTCCCTTGACTGCTTTCCAGAAGAAAGAAAATAAGTTCTTATGGACAACCAAGTGCGAGGAAAGTTTTCAAAACCTTAAGCAACTTTTAATGACCGCGCCGATACTATGAATTGCGGATCCCGATAGGGATTTGTTGTTTGCACAGATGCAATCAAGGAAGGGCTCAAATGAGTCCTCTTGCAAAACTATTATGCTATCTATTATGAATCGCGAAAGTTAAAAGAACATGAGTAGAATTACCCCACACATGATCTTGAGTTAGTTTCCATCATTCACGCACTGAATATGTGGAGGCACTACCTCATGGGAAGGAAATTCCTTCTGAAGACAGATAATATAAGTCTGAAGTATTTATTCGAGCAACCAGATCTGAATGCTAGGCAAGCCAGATGGTTGGATTTCCTTAGCGAGTACCATTTCGAGCTAAAGCATATTAAGGGAAAGAGAACAGACGAAACAAGACTGCTATGGTCCAAGGAGAGGTTGTACATTCGAGAAGGAGGGGAATATCAATCCGCCATCCTCATGGAATTTCATCAGACACCCAACTAGGGGCATCCGAGATATCAAAAGATGATATCCACAGTTAAGAGACACTTTTTTTTGCCCAAGTTAAAGGACGACATTGCATTGTTTATTGTGAAGTGTTAGGAATGTCAGCTGATCAAAGTTGAGCATCAACATCCTTAAGGATTGTTGTAGCCACTACCCATTTTGGAATGGAAGTGAGAGGTAATTAGTATGGATTTTATCACCGGTATACCGAAAAGTAAGAAACAAAATGATTCCATCTTTGTAGTAGTTGAAAAATTGTCAAAAGCAGCACACTTCATTCCAGAGAAGTTGACCTACAAGGTAGTACACATTACCGATATCTTCTTGAAGGAGATATTTAGATTGCATGGGATACCCAAGGCAATCATCTTGGATCAAGATACAAATTTTACTGGAAAATTTCAGAGATCTTTATTCTCCGGATTAGAGACACGGTTGAAATTTAGGACTGCTTGTCACCCGCAGACCGATGGCCAGACATAAAGGGTAAACCAGATTGTTGAGGACATGCTTAGGATGTATGTCATGAACAACCCCACCAAGTGGGAAGACTACATGCATCTCACAGAGTTTGTGTATAACAACGGTTACCATACTTCCACCAAGATGAGTCCCTTTGAGGTACTCTATGGATGGAAGTGTTGAACACTGGTTACTTGGGATAGCCCGGTGGATCGGCTCAGTTTAGGGCCTGACTTTTTAAATGACTTGGAAAAGTTGGTTAGCAAGGTCCATGTGAACCTCAAAAAAGCACAAGACCACCATAAAATCTACGCAGATAAGAGAAGAAAAGATAAATATTATCAAATAGGCGACCATGTCAATATTTTATTCTTGATCTTATAGAAGCTATGTTTAGTTTGTTCACAATTCTTCCTATTTCGTGTTGCATGTTATCTATTTTTGTAGATGAGGAACTTTTGACTGGTGAGAAAACAATAGATAATGAGTTGTGTCCATCCCCTAGTGATTTCTCTATCCTTCTAAGGTATTTGATGCACTTCAAGTGCACTTCAAGTGATACCTTCTTCCCTCTAGGATGATTAAAAATTCCAACACATCTAAACTATAATGGAGCTTCGTTGAGCAATCCAAAATTTAACTAAGCCTAGAAGCCACTAGTATTAAGG
>LPNX010741127.1:24453-69412 GCA_001517045.1 Pseudotsuga menziesii | reverse complement strand
TGATGTTCACGATGTTAATGGTGATGATGATGATGATGATGATGATGATGATGATGAAGGTGATGATGATGACGAGGATGATGATGATGATGAAGATGAAGATGGAGATGATGAAGATGATGTTCATGGTGATGATGATGATGATGATGTTGATGGTGAGGATGATGATGAGGATGATGATGATGATGAGGATGATGATGATGATGATGATGATGATGAAGATGATGATGGGAATGGTGATGATGATGATGATGATGATGGCGATGGTGTTGATGATGATGATGATGATGATGAGGAAGGTGATGATGATGATGATGATGATGACGATGACGATGACGATGGTGATGATGATGTTGATGATGACAGCGATGATTCTGATGATCATGTTCATGATGTTGATGGCGATGATGATGATGATGATGATGATGATGATGATGATGACGACGATGGTGATGATGATGAAGATGAAGATGATGATGATGATGATGTTGATGATGAACATGATGAAGATGATGATGATGATGATGTTGATGATGAACATGATGAAGATGATGATGATGAACATGGCAATGTTGATGATGATGATTGATGATCAATGATCATGGTGATGATGAGGATGAGGATGAAGATGATGATGATGATGATGATGATGACGACGATGGTGATGACAATGTTTATGATGTTGATGTTGAGGATGATGATGATGATGAAGATGATGATGATGATGATGATAATGATGATGATGAGGAAGAGGATGAGGATGAGGATGATGAGGATGATGTTGATGATGATGATGACGACGACGGTGATGATGATGTTCATGATGTTGATGGTGATGATGATGATCATGTTGATGATGATGTTCATGATGTTGATGGTGATGATGATGATGAGGATGATGAAGATGACGATGGTGATGGTGATGATGATGATGATGATGGTGATGAGGATAATGATGATGACGATGATGATCATGATGATGAAGATGAACATGATGATCATGATGATGAAGATGAACATGATGGTGAAGATGAGCATTATGATGATGATGATGATGATGAACGCTATTTTGATTTTACAAAGCGTGCATGCGACGTGTTTGTATATAACGTGCACGCGTTTTGTTCATTTACAACACACACGCGTTTTTCTTTAACTAAATCGCGCTCGCGTAGTTTTTAAATTCAAAAATTTATTCCCTCCAAAATATAAGGCCGAGCCTCCACCCATGCTTTCATGGAATTCCTATGCCTATGTGTCTGCTTTGTAATTTGCTTCCGATTCAACATGCCTGTGCCTTGGAGTATGATAAACCATGGCAAATTCAGCATTTTATCCAAATTTTCAATATGCTCGTGTTTAGCGGTTTGTCTGATTATGCTGCACACCTCCATTTTTTATGAGATTTTAGAAACAGATATGGTTTTTTTTGCAGATTCTAAATATGTAAATTTTAACAAGAATACATAATTTTTTCTATTTTTTTCTTATTTATCTTCTGTCATCACTCCTCAACTCAAAAAACACACTGGTAGTGTTTCGTCCATATCTCTTTCGTTTCTCAACCATTTAAAAAAAAATTGTATGGTGCACTAAAGAACACCAACCTCTACATGCTATAAAAAACCCATTTCCAAATAATTGCATTAAGACATTCAAATGTTGCACCCACAATTGACGTACCGTTTTCGAGGTTTGATCTCTTAGATAATTAAAAAAAAAATAAAAAAAAATTATTTTTATTATTGAAAAAATAGTCGTGCACTAGTCCTATATGTTCTCTATATGTATACCAGTTTTCGTAAGTTTATTCCATCATTTAGACACTCAAGCGCTGCACCCACAAAAACATATACCTTATAATTTGTCCAAAAAATAAAACGTGCCCGTTAAAATTTATCTAACTTTAGATAGTTAAAAACATTTTCAATAGAAAAAAAATATATATTTGGAAAGGTCATTCAATTTCCTACATTTCTTGTTTTTTACCGATCGCAAGATTCACTGTGTAAGTGTCTCAAAATATGCGTCCAAGTTGATGGATGCCTGTTTTTTCAGTTTTGTGTTGCATCTAACGTGCCAAAAGAGACCCTCAACTTCTTGCACACGCCCATTCTATTTTATGGGTTTTTTTATTTCCCATGTGGTTTTCTTCCTCTTTCCTAGTTTTCAAAGAATTTTTATGTTTGCTAATATGGCTACAAATTTCCAAGTCCCACTTTTAATTTTTTAGTTTTTTGACACCTAGTTAGGATTATGAGAGGGTTTTAGAGAAAATAAACCTCTACCTAGCCACCTAGAACTTAAGACCTGATGACTCTAGTGCGCTGAACCTCATCCAAATTGTCTACCTTAGTCAACCCTAATATGCATTCCTAGAGTTGGGGGTGTATTCTTTGGTTTGTGGAAATGTTCCCTGATTTTAGAAGTAACTAAGATTGGAATTGGATGAGGACTAGAAGTGAGAAGAGTTCCACTAATATATTTATAAATTATCCGTCACAATCCCTAATAATCCCTAAGCACCTCAGTTGTGTGATTTTATTGATTTTCATGCATATCCAGTGCACTGCGTGTACACTACTTAGCCAAAAGTAGTGATTGAAGAGTTTTGGGTGAGTTAAACTCATTCTCGGTGAGTGTGCATGGATAGCTAAGGGTATTTGGATCTTTTTATTCCTTACTAGTCTCCAAGCATTGCATGAGAAATTTCAATAACCTCCCAACCTATTTTGAATTTCCTTTCTATATATTTTCTCAATTCATTATTGTAACATACCCAATTTGCACATGGTGATTATAGGGAAATGGGGTAAAAAAATTTCTTAAAACATTCATCATTTAACCAGTCACAAGTTAGTACTAAAGAATAATCATAAGGTGGACGCATAACATAAATATTTTGAATTCATTTTGACTTTCAACCATCTCTTGGTTCCATTGGGTGTGATTAATAATATGAGGTCACAAATGAAAAATCAACATCTTAAACATCTTAATCTTAAACGTCATAAAAGGAAAAACTTATATGAACATATACATACTATTAACCATCCCAAACTTATAAAGAATATAAGGTTACATACATTTAAAAGAATCTTAACAACTTGAAGGTCACAGACCATTCTTACAATCATTAACCAAATGTACCTTCACGTTCATAAAACATGCTCTTCTTCTTGTGTCAAATTGCATAAGTAAAACATCTAACAAATAAATGGAAAAGGGGACACCAATATACGTGGTTCACCCCTAACCAGGGGCTACATCCACTAAAATTGTTAATAATTTATTATTTCATCCGACAAGGGGGGTTACAATTTGTACAACACATTTGCTACAATTTTGTTTCCTTTTTCCACAAGTTCTCTTTCATAGAGACCATTTACAACTAGCTCTATTTTAAAGCGTTCATTTAAACATGAACATTACCTTGTAAAATAGTTCAGAATCTCTTCACTTTAACCATCCAAGTGAAGTTTATAAAAAACTACACATATAAGCTTGCTAGACTTCTATAATCTTTTAATTAGAACAAATGTGTAGAGATAATCATGTCATTAAACTTTTGATCCTTAAAAGGTCACATTCTTAGTTCTTTAAACAAATCTATAACTAACTAAATTTTCACTTTAACGATCTTAAAGTAAACTTAATACTTGATTTTTATCCTTTAAAAAAAACTTATTCAATTAATATTATCTTTAACTTTTAACATTTAACATTTAAGAGAAGTTAAATGTTACATTTAACTTTTTACATAACTAGTTCTTAAACGATTTATACCTCCACTTTCACATGCAATAGCTAAATATATAACCTAACACTTGAGTAATCATCTCATTTTATATTTAACTTTTCACACAAGTAGTTCTTAAACTATTTATAACTCAGCTTTTACGAGCAATAACTAAATACATAACCTACCGTTTTATGAGTCATCTCATTTAACCCATTATAATTAAGCAATTATAATATTAAGTCAATTCTATATTGAAATAACAAACCTCCTCTTTATAAATGTATGAGTGGTTTTAGCATATATTTATTAAAATAATTAGAGGATCGCCTCCTCTCAAACGATACCGCATAAAACACTATCAATACTACAATTATTTATTTAACAGGCCAACTTGTAATACCCAAACCACCCTCTCATAGTGTAAAATCAGTCATAGGGTTTTGTATCTCACGACTGAAATGTCCTAATCTTTTTGCTCAAAAGTCATGCATCATATATATATATATATATATATATAATTTATTTAAAAGTATAACTCATACATTTATAGATATTGTGGTATATTGGATCGACTTGGTTATTCGCTCAGGTATTTTCTCGGCATAAAACTAATATAAATCCAAACAGAAACCAAAAAAGAGGTTTGAAAGATCGGTCTCTCCCTAAGAGGGTCGTCTTGATCTGCTTACTCAGATATCACAATGAAAAAAAAATGGAAATAAAGGATCCATGTCTCCCAAAGAGATCTGTCCTTCTACACAGCAAAGAAACATAAGCGAAAATTTGGTCTCTCTTGAGAGTCGTCTATTTACACAAGAAAGACAACACGAATTGGTTTTTTCAAAAGGTTTCAACCCAAAACAATGAAATCAATTTCATAAATAAATCCATATTTTGATATCTCAGCTAGAGCATTGAGTAGAAGAACAATACCTGTATTCCAAATCGTTTTCCTTTTTCTAAATGAAGTGTAGTTCCCCGTAAAAGAAACTTTCTTACAAGCCACGAAAGGCCGTAACATAATAGATCTGGCATCTATTAGATCTAAATATCTCAGGTCGAAGTGTGTTCAAAATTAATACATATCGCAGGCACCATATAATTCAAAACCCAACACTGAAAGTATTGGTGCAAGCGTTGGCAACATACATACACCATGCGTTATCATGTTATTGTATGTTGATGATATGTTGGTCGCCATGTCCCAACATGGCAAAATTTAAATATCTGAGTTGAAGAAACTATATGTATAAATGACATCCTTGCATGGTGATATTGAGGAAGAAACTTATATGAATCATCTTGGGGGAGATAGAGAAAGTGGTAAAGAGAATTTGGTTTTCACACTCAAGAAATATTTGTATGGATGAAAGATGCATTAAGGATGTGATACATGAAATTTGACATCTTCATGAAGAGAAAAGGTTTTAGTGATAGTAAAGCTAACCATTATGCATATTATAAAATGTTTCAGGATGGAAGTTTTATTATCATGTTGTTGTATGTTGATGATATGATGGTTGCATGTCTCAACATGAACAAACAAATTCAATTGTCTTATGTTTTAGCTAGATAGGAAATTTAAATGAAGGAGTTAGGAGCAACAAATTCTAGGGATGAAGATACACATATACATAACAAGTATGAATATTTGGTTAAGTCAAAAGTAATATATAGAAAATACTTTTCAATGCTTCAAAATATGGAATGTGAAATTAGTTAGCACCCCACTTCTTGCAGACTTCAAGTTGTCTTTTCAACAATGTCCTAGCAGAAAATAAAAGAATATAAGCATGCCTTACATACAATATTCATCAGTAATAGGGAACCTCATGTTCACCATGGTGAGCACTAGACCATATATATATTGCCCACTTATCGAGAGTTACTATCCAATTCATGGAAAATCCCTATAAAGAGCATTGGAATGTTTTGAAGTGGATGCACATATACTTAAAGGGCAGTTGAGATGTTGAATTTACTATAGATTGATAGATTTATAAATTAAAGGTTTTTCATATTCTAACTTTTGTGAAGAAAAAAATGAACAAAATACTACTACATGATACACTTTCACTCTTTCTACTTGAGTTGTAAGTTAGATATCCAAGTTGAAGGTAGCGGTGTCCTTGTCAACCACTAAAGCATAATATGTGCCACCAACTGATGCCATTAAAGAGGAAATATGGCTAGAGCAATCGATTGATGAATTCAAGATTATGCATGGGAATATTGCTTTGCATTGCGGTAGACAAAGTACTATTCACTTAGTGAAGAATCAATCATTTCATGGTATTGATATTAAATACCATTAAATAAGGAAAGTGGTGGAAAAAGGTGGGAACTTCTTGAAGAAAATTGATATTGATGAGAATATTGCTTTTTGAAACTAATCCTCCAGGGAAGGTGAAGGTGAACAACCACCTTCAGAAGCCCAAAAGCATTCTTGGAATATGAAACCAAGGTTCATAACTTGATGTATTAATATGTGCCATATTAATGGAAATTTCATTCACCCTTATTCATATCTGGTGTCTATTGACTTTATTTTTGGCCATTTTCATGTGCGCCTTTGTGAGGATGTATTAATATGTGCCATCTTAATGGAAATTTCATTCACCCTTATTCATATCTGGTGTCTATTGACTTTATTTTTGGCCATTTTCATGTGCGCCTTTGAGGAAACTAACAGTGGTAACAAAGCCTCCACAATCCAAAGGACCTTGATTTTTTGGTTTATTAACCATTCAAGCTAAAGAGTTGTGTGGAGTATTGAAACTATTGATGCGAGTTGGAGACTTCACTATGAGCTGGAAGGTGGAAATGTCTACCCAGAGATGAGTGGTGGAGAATTCCTGTATTAATGCATTAATGGTTGAATTTGTTTCCTGGTATAAGTAATATTGTATGGTATTTATGCATTAATTTTGATTGAATCTGAGTATTATTTTCCGACCATTCTGTAGTGTGTATGGGTATAACTGATAGCTAAGTTTGTGGAGACCTGAGCATTTGGGATTGATAAATGAGCAGTCTCGCTATTTTGTTTCCTAATAGTTGTATCATTACTCAGTATTAGTTGTATATTACCTCTATTATTCTATGCGCCTATGTTATACCTTTCTATACTAAACATTTTTAATATACCTAGGATTTCTATTATGTATGGATGTCCCTTCACGATCTCCTCTCCATCTGTGACTTAGTTCTATTTCGTTTTAATCCGAGTGAACCCTCATCTTTGCATGTATCATCTGTGACTTAGTTCTATTTCGTTTTAATCCGAGTGAACCCTCATCTTTGCATGTATCCTTATCCATGACTGTGCCAAATATTATAAATTCACAACCGTTCTTCTGTGTGCCAAATTCGAGGAACTCTTGACCTTTCTCTTACTAATTAAATGTTGCAGATACTCTTTCCCGTCTAGTTTATTTGTTAAATCAGATAGGGAAAATAATCAATGATCGTGCCAAGAATTGTGTCCTTCGAAGAGTTCTTATCACAAGTCTAAATAATTGAATGAGTGACCTATCGTTGTTAGGAGTAGTAATCACGTTAGTTAACCTATGTTAGTTGCATTCATTTAGTTAGTTTCATAATCATTTAGCGATCAATATTGGCTTGAACCATCAATTATTTAACATATATATATATAGTACAATAATAGATAAACAGTTCAACCCTTCATGGTTTGATACTCATTTGTTTCATCTCTCCCCATGTTTAAACATGGTATCAGAGCAATAGGTTGATCCAAAAGATGGATTAAAGCATGAGATCATATCTTGTTTGATAGTTGGTGTAATACAACTAGAGAAAATTAGTAAATTAAATGATTTAAATAATATTTGTTATTATTATTATTAGTCAAATTGGTCAAATTTCGGCATTAGAAAGACACACTGTTCTCATGTGCCTCTTCTATAGTATTTAATGTCGCTCATTCTCTTGTAAAAATCATCATTGAATTATCAAAATATATATTTATTAAACCAAGACTCCAACATGTAAGGTTTTATCCTTACAAGTAGTGTCAGAGCGATCTGTCCCTTGGAGATTATTTACACTTTATGTTATTTGCTTTTTAACCATTATCCAAGGGTTTACCAAAAAGAAAGAGGCAAGACAATAAAAGAAGAAGAAGAAAAAAAAAACACTAGCTTTATAAAAAACACATGTGGTTTTATAAACAAGCAACAAAATAGAAAAAAGGTAAAAAGAAGAAGGACAAACATTACGTTAATTAAAAACGGGTTTTATGATATAAAGGAAAAAGATTAAATTGTAGAGCGAAGGATCAATCATATTTTTAGATTACCAAATATTATAGTGTTTTACAAGTCTATTTAAGAAAATATATTATAAGGTTAAATTTTCACAAATCTCAAGCTTAACAAGATGAGTACAAGACCTAAAGCTCACAATTCAGTCACTAAAAGATCAAGTTAAAGGATTCAATAACTCACATACGGACCCAACGCACAATGTCGTTCACAAAGTAAATATCTATTTAAGATTATTTGATGGTGAAAATAATCGATACGATATTCAATGGATCAACAAAATAAAAAAAATATTTTTAAATGTACAATACATATGGCGACGCCGACAAAATGAATGTTGCGGCAATGTACATGGATAAAAATGCTACGGTGATTGTTTCTTGTGGCAGGTCTTAGCAATGAAAGGAAGAAGACTTGTGAGAGACTAGGATACCTTCAAGAAAAAATTCTTTAAACTATTTCAAGACATGGAAGAAGATGAAATCTACAACAAGGTCACTCGTTTACGACAAGAAGGAACAATAGATGAATATTTTAGCAATCTATTGGTCCTCGCCACTCGTATCCAAGATATAACTAAAGAACGAATCTTGCAAATTTCCATTGGTGGGTTGAAATAGAGTATTCAAAATGACATAAAAATTTTAGATGTCAAATATGTGGAACAAGCTTGTAAAAAAAATTTAACTGAAGAAAAACAAAAATCATAGCATCCGTCGGTTTATATCCCACCCCACCTAACCAAAAATAGGAGAAAGGACAACAATCCATGCCACAAGTGTAATTCCCCAAATTGGCATTCAAGACACAAGTGTGCAAAAAAGAATTTCTTCTTGTTCGAAAAAAATGATAATGATGACAATAATAATGAAGAAGTTGGTGACATATCGCCTTATGACATAGAATGAGGTAGTAATGAATCCAACACAGAGGAAGATGTCGTCACCCGAAAAATATCATTAGCTACAATGATGGGTATATCTCAACCCCAAATACTCAAAATGTATGGCTATATCAAGAATGCCAAAGTGACTGTTTTGGTTGATAGTGGGAGTACATACAACTTCATAGATTTCAGGGTAGAAAAACTATTAAACATATACATCTAACCTATCTCCAACTTTCAAATGTCAATACCAGGGAACAAAACCACCTAGTGCAATGTAAAATGTCATAAATTGGATCTAGCCATAAAACACTACCAGTTAATATCGCTAATGTATGCTATGGAAATCATTGGGGTTGACATTGTTTTAGTTGCCCAATGGTTGGAAGCTTTGGGAACAAAACCACCTAGTGCAATGTAAAATGTCATAAATTGGATCTAGCCATAAAACACTACCAGTTAATATCGCTAATGTATGCTATGGAAATCATTGGGGTTGACATTGTTTTAGGTTCCCAATGGTTGGAAGCTTTGGGGACAGTACAATTAAATTTACAAGAACAATTTATAATATTTTATGAAAATAGGAGGAAGTACAAGTTTTATGGTATCAACTTTCCGCCTCCCCAAATTGTCTCATCAAACAAGATGGAGAAAATGATAAAAAGAGAGCTCAAGCAATTTTTTACATTGGTGTGTTATGGAATAGAAATCGGTGAGAAAAATTGATGTTTTTTATTTTGACATTTTGTATAAAAAGGTAAGAAAAATATCATTGTAGTTTTCTTATCAAGGAAGCATGAAATTGATGCCTCAATATGAGCCATTTCCTTAGTTATTCCTGAATGGATTTTAGAACTCCAAATTGAGTATGTAAAAGACTTAAAGACAAGGAAACTAATTGAGGAAGTTGAAAGAAACAAGGAAACAAACTCTAAATACTCATTAGAGAAATAGATATTATTATATAAACAAAGGATATATTTACCCATTTCATCAATAATCAAAATTCAGGTGTTAAAACAAAACCATGATTCTCTGACAATCGACGATGTTGGATTCTTTAAAACATACCATAATATCTTCCAGTCCTTCTTTTGGAAAGCAATGAAGACCGATATCCTAAAATATGTGGCTAAATGTGATAATTGTCAAATGGAGAAGGTTGAAACAGTGGCTCCTCATGGGATTCTCCAACCCCTACATATCCCATCCCAAAAAGGGTCAGATATATCCATGGATTTTATCACTGGTCTTCCTATGTCAGAAGAAAAGGATAGTATATTCGTATCCATTGACCGATTAAAAAAATGCGTCCACTTAATTAGTATTTCTTCAAAATAAAAAGCTATCCAAGTTGCAAATAATTATGTAAAGAATATATTTAAGCTCCATGGGTTTCCCAAATTTATCGTTAGTGGCTAGGACCCCAAATTTACCAACATCTTTTGGGAGGAATTATTCGACCAGGTAGGGACTTCGTTAACTATGAGTACCTATTACTATCCCCAGAAAGATGGATAGACTGAAGTTATAAATAAATGCCTTGAAGGATACCTTAGGAATTTCATGAATGACCTCCAAACTCAATGGGTACACTGGCTCCACCTTGCAGAATGGTGGTACACTAGTATGTATCATACATTGACAAAAATGTCCCCTTTTGAAGCCTTATATAAGTATCCTTCTACTACAATGAGGGAATATGTTATCAACGGTTTCAAAGTTCCAGCAGTGAAAGACTATGTAGCGACATCTGATGAGGTCATCTGTATTTTAAAGAGGCATCTTGAACAAGAAAGAAACTACATGAAGCAACAAGCTAACTCTAAAAGAACTGATTGAGAATTTGAAGTAGGTGATTTGGTGTTTGTTCGACTCCAACCATACAAAAAAAATCTCTTAAAATCTCCAAAAATCATAAACTTGTGCTAAGGTTTTATGGACTATATCAAGTAAGGAAGCGAGTAGGACAAGTGGCTTATGCTATGGACATACCTAATAAAGGAAAAATACATGACGTTTTCCGTGTGTATTGATTAAAAAAAGGGTCTAACTACTCACATACAAACATAATTTCCTATGCTAGATGATGAAGGAAAACTGGTGCTAGAACTTGAATGCATATTAGAAAATAAAACCAGGACACTTCGTTCCAGATTCGTCAATGAATACCTTGTCAAGTGGAAAAACTTACCTGATGAAGAATCTACTTGGGAAAATGAATATTTTCGTTCACAACACCTATCCTTATCAATACTTCGTGGATGAAGTATCTCAAAGCATAGAACTAGAGAAAACTAGTAAATTAAATTATTTAAATAATATTTGTTAATATGTTTATTAGTTAAATGTCGGCAAATTAGAAAGAGACACCGCTCTTATGTGTCTCTTCCATAGTATTTAATACTGCACATTCTCTTCTAAAAAACCTCATTAAACTATCAAAATATATATTTATTAAACCAAGATTCCAACATACTTACAGTTGGGCTCTACCATTTGTTAGAAATTTTGTTGTGAAGAAAGCGTCGATCCTTTGTGAAGAGAAATTGGAAGCAACAAAGTTTGTTGTAAGAAAAGTTTGTGAAGTCTGCTGAAGTTGTTAAGATCAATCTCAATGCGAGCGAAAAAAAAGGATTTGCATATCCGTTGGGGAAGGCGTCAAGATCCAGTGGAGGAGAGCAAGTCGTGCTCGTTGTGCATAGTTCCCAGTAGTAAAACGTAATGAAGATTGTGCCGAAATTTCAAGAGAGACCAAATCATCATGAATTTATTGATCAGGGAAGTCCATCAATGTTTGAAGGAAAAACCATAAGAAAGATTATGCAAAAATAAATAGACATAAATAAAAAAATCGATGCAAAAAATAATTGTAAAAATAAGAGAGTAGAGTCGGCCATTTATCAGTTCTTTGAAGAATCACTGCACAAGAGGAAATAACAGTGAGCCAAATGAAAAATTCCTTTTTGAAATATTAAGCATT
Source organism: Pseudotsuga menziesii (assembly GCA_001517045.1). Classification (NCBI taxonomy): domain Eukaryota; kingdom Viridiplantae; phylum Streptophyta; class Pinopsida; order Pinales; family Pinaceae; genus Pseudotsuga; species Pseudotsuga menziesii. The sequence goes on along the minus strand of LPNX010741127.1, from coordinate 57,512 downwards.
GGTGTGAGAACATCACAAAATATTAATTTTATTTTAAAAAAAATCTCGAAAATCTTTTTTTGCCATTGTGAAAGGAATTCAAATTACAAAAAGGAGTTTGAGATGATTATTTTCATTAAAAGTTCAATTATCTTCAAAGGAAAGGGTTTTGACTAAGATTGTGAGAAAGATCGAAGGGTAAAACCACTATTATCATGTATTGGAAGAGTCGTCATTATTTTCATAAAAAAAAATATGCTTAGTCATGAAGGATGTTGTTTATAAGACTCTGAAAATTGTTGCTTCAAAAATAAGATTTTTACATTTTAACAATCTATTGTAAAGAAGAAACACCAAGCTGTGAAGATTGAAGTCTGTTGTGAAGAAATTTGAACTCCATTGAAGCAGAAGAAGAGTGACTATATCCATATATTTGTTGCTTGTGAAGCCATGTGTGGCACAAGTATCTCACATATTTAAGTTGTAAATTGCCATTGTTACATTGTGTTAGTATAGCAACGTGTTGGATTAATTCATATAAACATCGTAGCTAGAGTAATTTCCTAGAAAACTGGCAAGCATCATAGACGGTACCTAGATGTTTTGGTAGATGGAAGTATGTCCATAGGGTTGTTTGTAGTTTAATCTGTGTACCAATGTTTGGCCCAAAGGTATGATTGGTTTCCAACAGGTACATATATGACAATTTTTTTTTGCAACATAGAAGATGCATGATGAATGTAATGGTCATAATGTAATTGGGAATATGTTGTAAATAGGTGCATGATCGGTTGTACTCGACACCTTCGAGTTTTTTTTTGAGTTTTTTGGTCCAAGTTGTAATGTCTTCTCATAGGCATGTTTGTGTCCTCAGTTTGTTGTATGCTTTTTTAGTAGACATACTTGTAGCTCTGAGGTGCATGATATCACAGGACTTGATACTCTCTCAAAGAGGTTTGTGTTGTCAAGTTGTGGAATAAAACACCATTAGAGGTAATGGGGGTGACAGGTGTACCAGTAGCCTAGACTTGATAAAGGTCGAAGATAAGAAAAATAGTCTTTGACACAAGGGGATTTGTTGATGGATCAAAGATATTGCCAGTAGTCATTATGATGAAAGCCCAAGGATGAATAATGAACCATTGTTAGAAATGAACATTAGTGAGAAAACATAACTATCTTTAAAAACTTAGTGAAACATTGAAGAAGAAGAAAAAGTACCAAATTTTTGGAGCATCGAAGAAGAAGAAAAAGAACAAAAAAATTGTAGCAACAACATGCACACTAGTTGAAAATTAAACAAAGGGTTTTTGAAATTTTTTTATGTGTTTGTAAGCTTAGCACTAATAGGCATTTGCTTTTCAGAATTTTACTATTAGAGTATCATAATTAAGAAAGTAATTCTTGATATTGAGAGATAGTGTTAGGAGTAGTAATCTAGTTAGTTAACCTATGTTAGTTGCATTCACTTAGTTAGTTTCATAATCAGTTAGCTAGGATTAACTTGAACGGTCAATTATGTTGCATATATATACTATTAGATAGTAATAGATAAACCGTTGAACCCTTAGTGGTTATGAGTATATATATTATTAGACAATAATAATCTAGAGAGAGTATCATAATTAAAAAAAGTAGTTCTTGATATTAAGAGAGTGTTAGGAGTAGTAATCTAGTTAGTGTGCATTCACTTAGTTAATTTCATAATTGGTTAGCTAGAATTAACTTGAAACGTCAATTATGTAACATATATATAGTATTAGAGATTATTCTCTAATAGATAAACCGTTCAACCCTTAGTGGTTATGAGTATATAACCTATTAGTGGTTATGAGTATATATACTGTTAGAGTAATAGATAAACCGTTCAACCCTTAGCGGTTTGATACTCATTTGTTTGGTCTCTCCCATATTCGAACAATCATAACCCTTTATTTCTTTGTGATAACTCTGTGGAGACCTATGTAAGATAGTGACTCGCTGAGAATTGAATTGACACTAGAGTGAACAAGTATACAGTTCTTGATGGAGTCGCAGCACAGTAAGGTGAAAGTATGATTCTTGATGAATTTACAGTAAGTTCAAGTTCCATTACCAATCTTGAAACTTCACGGCGGGCTTGATATTCAACATCTACAAAAGATTTTGAGAAAAAAGTGCTTGTAACGGAACATATTGAAGCTATAAACCACGTGCGACACTGTGAACCTGATGAAGTTCTCTCTGCGTTGAAGCTGTGTGCAGTCTCATATCCTTGGAGTGTAATTGTCTGTGCATAGATACATTTCATTTGGTGCATGGATCCAATAGGATCTTGAAATGATGGAGATACTATTGCATTGAAGAGATACTACTGCATTGAAGCTATTGCAGTTTGACTCAGTCATCTTTGATTCGTGTGCATTCAGCCTCACTCGAAAAGGAGTGAAGCACATCTATGATCTTTACTCATCTAGCATTGGAGCTGCCTTAGAGGGCTGTTAGTTGCGTATTGTGGATATATTGAATGACTGATTATTTCTAAGAGTTCAAAATGACATCACAAGACTGCCGCTTCTTGCCTCTTTTCCACAACACTGTGAGCATCACTCATGTTGTTAGTTATCAAAGGCGGACAACAGAATTTGCAACCCTAACAACTATTCAAACTAGAAGCCACCCGATTCTGATTCTAATCAAATTGATCAAGGAAATGGTGACATCAAGGGTCATCAGTCAATGCTGAGGAGCGTTGAAGAAATGGTGTGATGTATTGAAGCTGCTGTGTGGAGGCCTGTACATTGGAGCAACATTGGACTCATAATTATTGCTCTCATTAAACATTAAAGCGTGAAATCTCATCTCCATCACCAGCACGACCTCTTTATTGGTCTTTTAAAGAGCTGTGTTTTTCCATTGAGGAGTTCTGTACTGTTGGATATCACATTTTCCAACTGAATTCAATTCTGCTGAAGGCACTAGGGCCATCTTAAATTGACATTGCTTGTTCCGGTTTGGTGTTGTCAATTTCTTAAAGCAAACCAAACCCATTGCCTCCGCTCTCGTCATCTAGGTGAGTGAAGCATTCTTTTGTATTTTCATTTAGGACAAACCATCGTGTTCTCCAAACCAAGAAGTGGCTATTGAAATTGGAGAATAAATTTAGTGAAGGGAGGACATGGGCTTCGACATTGAAGAGCGAAACTATAATTAGTTGATTTCATTATCAAATAAGACGAAAGAAAGTATGTCCATTGTCACAAAGACAAAACCAAGTCATATATGACGGAGCAGTGCACTTAATTATGTGACAGTTTGTCTTCTGAGAGCACTGTTGTTGAGATTGCAAATGACAAACATCTGCAAAGAATGAAAAAAAATGCTAATAATCACATGAGAATGACAAAAACACTATTACCATAAATGCTGAGAATACAAGTATTGTTGTCGAAGTCTTCCTACTCCTCACCAACGCCCCAAGATTAGACAGTTCTACATGCCTTCTCCTTTGCGTGAGAGTCGACTTGTGTGGGTGCTCCTTCAGCAAATATTTGATAAGATCTTCATAGGGCTTCTAACCAGTATCTCTTAGAAGTACTGAAGTGCTTGTGCGAAGAGTATATAGCCGAGGAAAATGTTGTTGATGTTTTTTATCTTGTTGATGCTCGCGCTTAAATGTACAAAATTCTCTCAAATTTGCAAGACTGTACGCAACTAAAGATTATAATATTTGGATGGAAGACATTCATTACCCAACACTTTGAAGAAAGAAATCTTTGTTCTCCAAAAAGTTAGGTATGTGACCATAGATAATCATGTTGAACAAAGACGTAGCTTATTAACATCCTCAAATATCATTGGATCTGATTTCAAGTGATGTGCAATTGTGATTCAAATAAAAAGTTAGGTATGTGACCATAGATAATCCTGTTGAGCAAAAACGTAGCTTATTAACATCCTCAAATATCATTGGATCTGATTTCAAGTGATGTACAATTGTGATTCAAATATAGTTCATAGGGTGAATGAACTTCAAATATTAGATTGTTTGTAAAAGGGAGGAGTTTCAAAAAGCTCTTATTTTTTTAAGTGAGTCACACTTTTCTAATGGTGAGATTAAACAATTTGGTAGAGTTACTAAATGCTTTATTGTTCTCCTCTATCAAAAACACTCTCATGGTCGACAAGACCACCTTCACTCACATCCAAGATTTTGTATAATATTTACAAGACACTTTTGATTTCCTAAAACTTGAGTTGTAGCTTAAACAAGAAGAGATGAATTCTGAACTTGTTCATGTTCAGAACAATCATCTTCATGATTCCATTCACTAGCCTGCACATATTGACACCACTTCAGAAATACATAAGCAAATCAATGGAAACCCATCAAAAGTAAAAGAAAAAGAAGATGAATACATGCATACAAAAGTTCTATGTGTTCCTTCCAAGCCAATCATTAGACCATGGGAAGAGATCAACCACAACAAGCATAAAACTGATCTTTGATATGACAAGGAAGTGACAACTCGCATTCCCAATTTCTCCAAGCCTATCAAGTTTCAGAGTGTTGGAATCCTCCACGACATTTCATCTTCATCCATTACTATTCAGAGTTTGACATGCCAACACTATGATCGAGCTAGCCACAAGGAAGATCATTGTTTTCATCTTTACCCTTGTAAGAAATGTGGAAAACATACACACTCATTAGATAGATGCTTTAGTTTGAAGAAACTTGATACATAGAAGATTCACTATGGGTGGATCGCTTCTTGGAAATGGTTGTTAACAACCAAGAAGATTTATAATTCATATCATAGATTTCATTCGCGAGTTATATTGACATATCTTGTAGTTGTGACGTCATCTTCTCATCGCATTGCTCCTCACAAGGGAGAATGATGAACAATAAAAAACAAGCAAGCGAGAACAAGCGAGTGAGAACAAGTGAGCCTGCATCTGATCTGAAGCCTTAATTTTTCCATGCTTAGAGTTGTAGCCAAATTTAGAGCTAGAGCTATGACTGTCCATTTAGTAGAATATTCCACGTGATTCTACTAACCTTTTAGAATGTTCCACCAAGAACCTTCGAGCCAAGTTTAAGAGCTTGTGGTCAACTTAAATTGACTCATTTAGTAGAAGACAAACAAATTTTGTAAGTCATTCTTAATGTTCCAGGAGTCTCTGAGCCTTCAAGACAAGCTCTGGAGTTTGTGGTCAACCTTAAACCTCCTTCATGGTTCATTTTATAGCTACTGAGATCGAGAGTTTGTGGTCAACTTAAACCTCCCACATAGTAAAAGGCTTCAACTTTTGTTACCCCCATTTGGTTTGTGGTCAACCAAATCCAAATCCGTCACTTCAGATAGAACTTGTACTTAGTGGGAGAATTCAAGTTCTACTAATTTGCTTGGCCTAGTTGGATTGTCAAGCTTTTTATTCATCTCTCTTTTATTGGAGTCATAGATATCTCTTCGGATTAAGGGAATTTCTTGGAAACTAATCATTCAGGGGAGTTGAAGGAGAAAAATTACCTTCAGAATTCCAAGAGACTCCTTGGAATATGAAACCAAGGATCAAAATTTGATGTATTAATATGTTCCATCTTAATGGAAATTGCATTCACAACCATTCATATCTGATCTCTATCGACATTTTTTTCAGCCACTTTTGTGTGCGCCTTTGTGAGGAACTTAACAATTTCAAGTACACTTATAAAGCTGGTTAGAACAAAGAAGCCTGAATGGTGCAAAAATTATATGGAATTTCGAATGTGATGAATCCAACATTAGGAAATGGAATGCAAGTAGAAAATATAGGAAAGGAACATTTTGTATATTGACTTGAAGTAGAATAATGTTAAAAGGTGAAGTGAATATCTAATTAGTCACATTTTCTTTTATAAGTGTACACAAATATACACTCACATGATTCATATGCATCATGCATGTAGGAGGGTCACAAGGTGTGCTACGGGGCCCTCTTATTTGGGAGTACGAGTGCACATAAGGAAAACATTTATAGACCCTTCTAATGTATTTGAATTCCTTTTGGAAAGCTCTTATGTATTGTATAAAATGGGAGTGACCATTGGCATTGGCATTGGCATTGTACCACAGAGAAGAGACAATTATAATTTTTTTTAGTAATACTAAAATATCGAAGTTACCATTGTTAGGAGGCACCTTGTTGGGAGAAATTCCTAGGCGCACTTGAGCACGTATTGACAAATGAACACTTGTGTTGGATCCATGCAATGGGTACACTTGTTTGATATGATTGCAATCAAATTACTTGTTTGAAAATCTAGTGATGGACATAAATGCAATGGGCACACGTATTCAACAAGATTGTGGTGGAAACAAATGTGATAGGAGCATTTGTGAGCACTAAATATTTGGTTGGGCTTCGGTCATGTTCACATTGCACGCTGGAAAACAAAACATTGGAGATGGAGGTTGGCAAAAATGTTCACGTGGGCGTAGTTGAGTATCATGCAAACACGTGTGTTTTCATTGACTTGGAGGGTCTTGCAAGATCTTGGAAAGAGTCATATATATAGTAGATTCATCAAAGTGGATAAGACATTCATTCATTCAAGAGGAATCATATTTGGATTAAAAAGAATTTCATAATGAGATTTAAGATTGTGCAAAGTAATGGGTTTTGCACAGTAATGAAAATGAAAAGGTGAATAGGAGTTGTAGGAGGAAAGCCTATGATATCTTTAGGGGTTGGTTTGTGAAAGACTATTGGTAATTGGTAGAAGTATTATTTGTGTTATAATCAATGTAATATCTATTAAAGAGAGGCATGCAAGTGACTATCCTCCCTTATAAATTGTAACCATTCTTTTGATAAATATGGGATCTGCCTTGGGTGTTTAATGCACATGCACATCTGTATTGTGTCTTATTTATTGGTATGGATATTATTTTATTTCTTGTGATTCCTTATCTTGGTTGGTTATTATCATTAGATAAGTGAATAACTAACTAGTTGTTGAATATTGTTAAGTACCAGTATTGCTGGGACGTTTTAAAGGATGTGATTAGACACATGCCAAACTGTTAAATGGACTTGGTTGATTATGACTTAGTTTCATTTTAAGATTTGTAGTATAAAGTGAAGTTATGGGTAAACCTTATAGAGTGATTTATGAATTTGGAATTACAAGTCACCGATATCTGTCATAATATGTGAACCTCATGTTGGATTTGGAGAGAAAATTTGGACATTTTGGTGAGTTTGACAATCTAACCATAAGGGAGGATCTGATAAGAAATTAGGGGACATGGAATACCTAGAAAATGAGATGAAAAAAATGCCAAATTCATAAAAACCAAGTTCTAACAACAACAATTATTCTCAATCTTTTCTTAAAGTGGAAGCAAAATTGGACATCAACCCTAACAAGGTGATATCGATGATATTAAGTTGAATTAGTTGTTACAACTATTGGAGGTTTATTTTAGTGTCTATGACATGAATATTCTCTCCTTTATTCTTCATTAGACTTATCCACCATTGCTATGGTTTGAAGATTTTTTCTTTATTCCGCCAACTCCTAGATACTATAATTTCTCACAAAACCCCAAACAAAATTGTTGTGGATATTCCATTACAACAATTTGTCAGAATAGACCTTACAACTCTTAAAAAAATTGTAGTTTACAGTTGTTTTTCAATATTTAAGATTCATTTTGTTTATTAATTCCATTAATGAATGCTAAAATAAATTGAAACTTAAACATCTAGACAAATAACACAAGATATACCTAGGGAAAATCCACTATACAGAAAAAACTAGTTAGAAGTGAGGACTATGACTTATTCTTTTCTTCTCTAATACGAAATGAAAATACAAAGGAATTGGTACACTCTATGAAGTTACCTATGACATTGTGGAATGTATAGCTACTACATGGTTTGTTGCATCCTCTCTTTTGCTCTAATATCCACTCCCTATATCTTGCTTTTCTATGGAACAATACAATAATAACATAAGAAAGGGACCCCTTCTTCTTTTGGTGGCCCATTATTTAACAATGTCCTGTATCCATATAGGGTTACATTTATGTTTTTTTCATGCGTGAAAGCCTTATTAGGGTTAAGGTTTAAAACTCTATAGAATGTTCTTGAAAGTCCACACATAACTAGGTTTACATGTGTGGGTAATGAGAGATAACATGGATTCAATCCATTTGGTGCGATGTTGGTCAACATTATTTGTCAACTTGCATGAAGCATAACTTCCTCATATGAACGTCAATTGAGGTGATCTTTGTGTTGTTGGAAATCTATGTGAGTCTAAAACAAGGACGACGAAGAATGAACTACATGGAGAGTTGTGTTTTCCATCAAGTATCATAAGGTGTTTGAATGGACACAAATAAATCTTTTGTTAGATTTACACAATGAGAGCTAGGTATCCCCTTGTTCATGTCATTTTTTTAATGAGGAAAACTAGTCTTCACATAGCAAACTACCTGTAAGGATATGCCATAGGATCATGTCGTAGGGTATATGTAGCTCACACAACATGAAACAAAGTGACTTCACATGTTTGTGCAGTTAGAGTAATGGATCTACTACAACTAAAAGGAAAACCAGGTATATAAATATAATATATATTATTAATTTCCAATTCATTCTTACAAAGATGCACTAGCCTACTTATCTATACATAATGCATAGATCCACCATGACTCTTCGTAACTGCATACAAATATAATGGGTTTATCACTTTGGTTTAATTACTTAATTTTTTCTAAGTGGATATGTTACATAATTGGTAGACATATTAAATTAATTATAACATATAGTTAAGTAAATTTGTCTTTTTTTCTCCTAATATATTTGGTATTTATATTGACAAACTGGATAAATGTTTAAAGAATAAGTGTGTTATATAGAAATGAACCTAGCAAGATTTACATCATTCCTCCTTTGTGTAGATAATATTGTCCTTGTATCAAGAAGTCTACATGATCTATGACAAGCAACTTAAATTCTTAAAGAACGATATGTTCTGACATTGAGATGTCTTTAAACATACATAAAATAGAGATAGAATAAAAAAGGTTCTTAAATTGTTGGTCCCACCTGGAGGAATGGTAGGGTGGGGGACCATGGGATCAGAAAAAGACTCGACCGATTCTTAATTTACCCCACTTTGATCCCTTCCCTCTTAGTTCATCGGGTGTGGACTCACCACTCAGATATTTCTGATCACTTCCCTGTCTGCTTTGAGTGGAATAAGTCTCGAGGATCCTGTAATTACCCCTATAAATTCAATAGATCTTGGCTCATGGACAAGTATTTCACTTGTTGGTTCACTGATAGATGGCCTAAACCATCTCCCTCTCTGCCTGGATCGGTGATGGATCACCTCTCCAATAAACTCAGCACTCTCAAGAGGGAAGTTAAGGCCTGGACAAAAGAAAAAGGTACTCTCATGGAAGCTTAATATCTGAGATTAGATGTGGATATCAGTACTTTACTCTTCAACTCTTCTTTTGGTATCCTCTCTCAAGAGGAGTAGTTATCCCTGTCTCATCTCAGGACTAAAAAGAAGAAGATTTAGGAGCACCATCTATTGACCTGGCAGCTCAAAAGTCGTACCAAATGGGCACTTGAAGGTGACTCTAACACTAAGTAATTTCATGCTACATGGCCTCTGGTAGGAGGAATCAAAACTCTATTTGGTCCCTTATGCATGATGGGGGAAGGTGTATTGAGGATGAATCTGATTTAAAGGTATTGGGTCAGGAACACTTTGTGTATATCTTCAGAGATGATAATAAGACCTTCCTATTGGAACAGCTCAATGTTGTATCACTTTACCCAGTTATGATCTCCACTATTGATGCTCCTTGTCTCACTCAACCGGTCTCGTTATCTGAAATTGATTATGCCCTTCACTCATTCAAGAAATACAGGAGCCTCGGCCCTGATGGCTGGCCTGTCGAATTCTATCTCCACTTCTTTGATTTGGTGGGTGAAGAACTGCTCTCCACTGTGGATTTTACCAGGGTTTTTGGTTTTTTTTTAAATCGCCAGATTGTGGAACCCATTGGTATTGTACAAGAGACCCTTCACTCTGTCAAGACAAAGAATTCATGTGCTCTTATCCTCAAATTGGATTTGGTGAAGGCCTTCAATCGTGTCAACTGGTCCTTCATCAGGCTTATACTAATTTAGATTGGGGTTCCTCTCCTAGCTGTTAACTGGATTATGGGTTGCATTACATCAACAAATTTTGCAGTGCTTATCAATGGTACTCCCTCTAAGTTCTTTTCTGCCTCCATAGGTATCAAATAGGGCTGTCCCCTCTCGCCCTTTCTCTTTATTCTTGTGATATAAGGGCTCAGTCTCTTAATTGCAGATGCTAGGGATCATGGACTCATCAAAGGTATGAAGATCTCTTCTACCTTTGCTCTTACTCATCTCCTTTTTGTAGATGATGTGATCTTATTGGGTTCTGGTACCTTATCTGAATGGATGGATTTTGATGTCATATTAAGTAAATTCTACAAGGCTTTAGGGATGTGTATTAGTATTGACAAATCCTATTTTATTTATAACAATGTGGATGTTGATATCCGCACTCAGTATTGCAAAGGCTCTTCCCTACAAGATGGAAACTATCACAACCGAATTTATGTACCTCGACTATTTTCTCAAGACTTTGGGTTATAGGGTTCATGATTGGCATTGGCTGATTCAGAAATTTGAACACCAGATCTCCCATTGGGCTCATAAGCTTCTCTCTCTCGGAGGCCGCCTGACTCTTGTGCAAGTTGTTTTAACTAGTATTCCTGTCTACTGGATGGGCCTAGATCCCATTCATGTATCTGTCTTAAGCAAACTCAAGAGTCTAGCATTTGCCTTCCTCTGGGGCTCCTCGGACAACAAGTGCCGGTATCACTTGACCAACTAGAGGGATCTCTCATGGCCTAAAGAATACGGTGGATGGGGCATTAAGCATCTGAATTAGTTCAGCATTGCACTTAGATTGAAGAATCTTTGGTTGGTACTCCAAAATGATGGTTTATGGCACCGTGTTATTATAAGTAAATATTTGAAGATGTGTTCGGTAGAGTCTTGGCTCAGAGGTAAAAAATTATTGTCCCGTCATGTATCTTCTATTTGGAAAGGGTTCCTACTCACCCTCCTGTGGCTTGATCGGCATCTTGCTTCGCAGGTTGGAAATGGAAAGAATGTTCTTCTCGGCATTGATCCAATTGTTGGTGTATCCAACTCGCTCATGATTCCTCATGGGATGTGCGAGTACTTGGAGGATTTGGATATTGTGACTCTTGCACAGACTCGGAATACCCTCCCAGATGCACATAAATACTGGTAGTCTGCTGAGGATCTCTATGTTGGCGGTGTCTGGAAAGAAGCATGGAATTCTTTCACGAGAGGTCTGGAACCTGTGGATTATGACTTATTGATCAGATGGATGCTCTGACTTGGTCATTCAAAAAGTCATATGGAACTGTTTCAGCAAAACTGATATATGAATGCATTATCCTTGCATATTCCCCTCCGGTTGGCAGCAGAATTCTAGCATTTGTTTGGAACAGCGTACTTCCAAGGAAAATTTGTTGTTTTCTATGGTTGGCACTGGAAAACAAATTTCTTACATGGGAAAACCTTAAAAAGCGTGGATGGACGAGGCCTGGTATATGTCCACTATGCAGAATGGATACTGAAAGTATCAAACACCTTTTCTATCATTGCCCAGTATGGAAAAATTTACTCTCTATCCTAATGGAACAGCACCATTTGTCCCCTCCTCTCCAGTCTGATAGTTTCTTTTCTTTCCTGGATAAGTGGACTGTTTCATTCTCTAAGCACTCTGAATACTATTATCTCCCATTACTTGCCATGTGGGTTGTATGGAAAGAAAGAAATGTATCTATATTTGAAGGGAAAATAGTTCTTGTTATCAGCTTACTCCATCAGATTTCTTACTCCTCACAGCTTTACTGCCCAACTGTCACTAGAGTAAAAAAAACTAGACCCAAGGGACCGGGACCTATTCTTGTTTATCCCTGTAGTTTTTTTGATGGAGCATCCACCAATAATACTAGAGGGGTTGGATTTTGTTTGCATCTGAATGAGTTACATTCCTTCGAGTTTGCATTGGGTGCAGGACACAGCATCAATACTAGAGCAGAATTAATTGGGCTTTGGACCCTTCTGCATACATCCCAAATGATGGGGTTACCCAAGCTCAAGATTTTTGGTGACTCAACGGTCATCATCAATTGGGCAAAGGGTACTGCTTCCCTCTCACCACCTGAGCTTATCCATTGGTGTAGGGACATTAGGAAGATCCGTTCATGCTTCCTAGAGTTGTCTTTTTGCCATGTCTACCGTGAACACAATCAGACCGCAGACTGCCTATCTAAAAAAGCCCTTTCTTCGGCTCCGGGATTGGGATTTTACTTTCAATTTTTTGATGGTCATTTGACCTCTCAAGATAGTTTTATGCTCTTTTGAGCTTGGTGCTCGAGCTTTTTCTCCACTTTTTTATGCACCCAGGTGATAGTATTGGAGCAGACTCTTTTAGATTACAGTGCTACTCTTTTTGGTTCACGGTGGATATGGTTATTAGTGAAAAAATATTTTTTACTGATAAGAAATGTATGCAGCATTTGTTCTTGCCCCTCTCTGCTCTGTTGAGTTGTAACAATTTCAGGATGCTTCAGAAGTTTATATCCTTTGACTCAACTTATGTATGTAACCCAAATACTGGGATGGCATGTCAAATGCCCTTTGATTCTAAATGAATATCAAGGACAAGCTTTTCTCTTCTAAAAAAAATAGAGATAAAAATAATTAAATCCAAAAAAACCATGTATATGACATTTATAACAAGTTAAAATTCAATTATAGTGTTGAAAAAAGAATCGATTGGGAATTAAAAACTTATTATGTTTTCCAAAACAATTGTAAAACTCTTTTAAAAAGAAAATAAAAAAATTGACACCATATAGTAAATAATCTTAAAATTAAAACAATAAATTTTATCCCTTTAAATAATAGATAAGATATTTAATATATATTAAAAAATTAATAAGAAGAATCAAAGTTTCTATATAATTCTCCCTATAAGTGCTTCAGTTATTAACAAATGAAAATCAAAATGATCTCTACAAAGTTGTTCATATTGGAAAACTAAAATATTATTTTTTATACAATATTGTTACTCCCCGGAACAAAAATATATTTTTTTCTAAATTTCATAGTGAAATATGTTATTTATGAGACTTGAAAATACACATTCTCGCTAAAGAAAAATTTCAAAAAGGGTGAGGATAGAAGAAACAACCATGAGCATAACTTATCAATCCATATAAGGATGAAAATTAAGATATCCAATGAATTTGGAAACAACTATTTTCATACGTTATCAATCCATAAAAATAAAAGAAATCTTGAAATTCTCATTTCAAGAAATCCAACTTACTGCATTGATAAATGAACTAGAATAAAGTGACGGCATACTTCCTAATAATTACTAATAATTACCGCTAGTGTACCTGGTCATGAGAATATAAACTCATCCATCATAATGTGAATTTCACGAGTTGTATGTCGTGCATCACCATTACTGAGAAAGGAAATAGTCTCTTTAATACTTTATTTGAATAAGTTCCATCGCCAAATGCTCGAGTTCCTATGTGGTTGTTTGGAGTGACAACTGCACTTTTTTTAGGTAAGTTCGGAAGGAATCCGACAACATGATTTGTTGTTGAAAATGAGATATCTAGAGTTAAAATTGCAATTTTTATTGCAGAAATGAATTCAGGATACTCGATTACTTTTGAGGCATCCAATTTATAAAAATCACTGAAAACTACCCTTTGAACAATTTCCGCCAGATTTTAGCCAGAAAACTCCTTGGATTTTTGGTGCAAATGGTCTAGAGTTTAGCTTACACCCTTGAAGTGTTCCAAGCTTTCCAATATCAAAGTAAAACACCGTTGGGCTTTGGTGATTGTGTTTTCCCAGGTAAGTAGTTATGACTATTCTGTTACCTTGGGCTTCACGTTCCACAGTTTTCTTGACATCACGACTGTTTTCCGAGCATATATAGTAGCTCCTTCAAACAAATAATCGAGTACGCAGTAAGTAAATAGATGAACTTAGACAGATTAATGGAACGAAGGACGTCCTATGACATAAGCACCTCAGATTAGGGTTGTTCTTTAGAAATTTATTCCCGTACTTTCGCCACTTATAGCCTTCTTTGAGAATGTCGATCTCAGATCGGGTGAGAAATGCATATTTGAGTGCTTCTTCTGCCTTCTTCTTCTGCTTGGGACTACTGATCAAACCATTAATTCACTTAAGAAGTCACGGGTTCTAATACCATGTAATATCATATATTCTAGCACATTCACAAGTAAAGTGTCTTGTGAGTGTTGATAGCCACAACCAAGATGCATTTAAGCATAATTAACTATGAAAAATGAATCCTTGTTATACACTTGTTATTGTTGGATTAATCTTGTTAATCACTCAAGCAAGTCCAATCTTGGGACACTGCCCCTCCCTAATCTCCCAGAAGCTATGGTCTTAGATAATCCCCTATTCTAGCACACATAATTCCAAATTTGTGACCCCTGATGATTTTCATTAAACCTTATAAAGGCTTGTTTTGGATTTCCTTGCACATACTTTTGGTGGCATAATTTTTCCCATGGTTCATCCTTATATGACACCGAGTTCAACCGAATCTTCTCTCCTAAAACTTGATTGTTTTTATCAGGGTCTCTCAGGACTAGCCCTCCCTGGTCTTTTGGTTTGCAAACTGTCTCCCATCTTACCAAAGTACAGCCATGGCTATCACGATTCCGTCCCCATAGAAAATTCCTATGGATTGCCCTAATCTGTTTCAGAATTGTTTTTGGGGCCGCCGGGGTATAGAAGAGATATATGCGCATGGCTTGAAGAACAACCCTTACTAACACAAATATGCTAGACAGATTGAGGGGTCTAAGGCCCAGTTGTCTAATTTCCTTCTCATTCAGCCTAGTAAATATTCCCAAGAGACTTTCCTAGTCACTCCTTCAGCGAGCGTAGCACCAAGATATTTGGACAGAAGGGAGCTTCCTTGAAATCCCAGGATTGGAAGGATATTCTAGTGGTTGATCCTTAATGTGTTAAAAAGGAAAACTTCAGACTTCGAGTTGTTTATTTCCATCCCAGAGGCATTAGAGAAAGTATTCATGCATTTCTTCATAACTCTGGCCTCTTGAATAGATAAGTTCCCCATGAACATTGTATGGTCTACAAATTGTTGGTGGGATATGACTTCCGAACCAGGGTGCAGGTTCATCCCTTTAACCTTTCTCTTTTCCACCTAATCTTTGAGAACTTTTCTCAACCCTTCTGTCATGAGGATAAACAAAAAGGGGGATATAGGGTCCCCCTGTCTAATACCTCTAGAGGGTTGGAAATTTTGGGTAAGGGCTACGTTTAGCATAATAGAAAAGAATGTTGTAGAGTTAATATTCATTATCCACCGGACCCACTCCTAGTGGAAGCCAAATGCCTCCAACATTTATTTTATGAATTGTCAGCTTAATTTATCATATGCTTTTGAGATATCAAGATTCAGGAGCATACTTGGTTTTTTCAAAGACTTTAAGAGAGTGAATCCCCAAATTATGCCTTATCTTTAAGATAAAAGACTTTATCTTTAAGCTTCTTATCTTTGAAGATATCCCCAAATTCCTCCTTATTCCACGTGTGGAGTTTAGCTTTTATTTTTCATAGTTTTTGTTGAAATTGGTACATCAGAGTACCCGTTATAGGTTCCATCTCTTCCCACCATTTACCAACCAAATATTTGAAATCCTTGTGCTCAATCCAAAATTGTTCAAATCAGAAAAGGGCGCCGTATGGGTTCCCCCCTGCTTCCCAGACCAAGCTAGCACGCCAATGATTAGATATTGGAGAGGGTAGGGCTTGAGTTGTTGCTTCCTTGTCTCTCCATGTGTACCGGTCATTTTTGGTCTCTATATCTACCAATCATCTCCTCTGTATCAAGTATTTAAAGGAGATATTGGGTGCTTCCAAGGATCTTTTCCCTCCTTTCTTCTCCTCCATGGACGTGATCAAATTGAAACCGCCGAATACTATCCAGAATTGGTTTTTGATTTCTTATGCTTCCTTGTCTAGAAGAGAAACGAAATCAGGTTTTTGACTTATAATACTTGGCCCATAGACATTGGTAAGGGTCCCTATTACCTCAGAATCACAAAATTGGAAGTCTGCACTAATAGAAAATGGTTTTCCTATAAATTATTGAGATGGAGAGAGTTAGGATGTGAGAGTATAACAATTCCACCCGTCGCACCTCTTGCATCAGTTGCTATCCCTTGACATCCCTGCCATATTTTGCTGCTAATTGCTTGCATATTGTATAAACTACATTTTCTTTCCTATAGAAATAACACATCTGGTCTCTCCTTTCTCACCTTATTTCGAAGGGTCTTCACTTTTCTGGTGTTATTGACCCCTCAAATATTCTAGGTCATAATTTTCATTGGAAATTTCTAAACATTTACTTCTGTAAAGGTTGCTTTTATCGTAAGGTACTGTCCCAACTCTATTAGCCTTGTGCCAATATTTGCTATTCTCTTCCTATTTTCCTTTCTACCCCGTTTCTCCCATTCCTCAAGTTGTTTTCGTTTACTCCCCTTTAATAATCCTTACTAATAACCAATTGAGGAGAAGCCTTGGTTTTCAGGATTTGCTATTGTAGTAATTCTATTTGCCTCTTGTATACATACCCTTGTTATTTCTTACTACATTCTTCATCTATTTTGTGTAGATCCAGTTCTCCTAGGTCCATATCCTCCGCTTCCCCCTGCAGATATTCCTCCATATTCTCTATTGGCTCTTCCATCTATATCATGTCCATCCTAGAGAAGGGTTTAGTGTTTTCCAATAACTACGACCTCTGGCTATCCTTGGTGGGGCCTTCCTCCCTGGATTCTAAATTACTTAGGGTCTCAAATCTGCTCCCTGACATCTTCTTTTTCTCCTCATCCTTCCTTGGTTGGTCTTGGTTGGTGGGTTTTCTACCTTTTCTCTTACGGTGTTGGACTTTGGTAAACCCTTCACTATCTTTCTCCTTTCCCTTTTCTTTCCTCTCCTATGCTTGTGCAACCTCGGGCTTGAGGGATGGGAAATCCCTTCTCAGGTGTCCATAATCATGGAACTTCATACACTAAAATGGAATATGCTCATAGTCAAGGGGTCGGATCTAGTCCTTGTCTTCACAGGTTAGATTGATTTCTTTCGGTAGTTCTTGCAAAGGATTCATATGGACACAAATCTAAGCATAGGTGGTATATCTTTGGAACTTTGTTTATTCTGAGACCTTCGCAAATTTCCTTACGGTATTCCTAATAGCCTCTAAAATTTCATGCTCCTAGTACTCACAAGGTAGCGAATAAATCTGGATCTAGAAGAGGGCTATACTCAGATCCTCTGTTTCAGGGTTAAACCTATCCTTCCACGATCTGAGGAATAACCCAGCTCAGTAAAAGAAATATGGCCCTCCCATTAAGATCTGGTCCCGGTCTTCTTGGTTGAAAAAAATGATAGTGAAAAACCCTTTGCTCCTAAATGAAGGTCATGGTGACCTTTCGGGTTCCAAGTTTCCTTGATCCATCGAAGAAGATCCCTTTCTTTTGGCCAAATACCAATGAATTTACGAATTATGGTTTTTCCTTCCGTTTCTCCACTTGCTCTCTCAACTTCTCGGACGTAATTTGCAACGATGGGGTTTCTATTGATCGGGGTAAGAATCCTCCCCTTGTCCTCTTTATTGCTATTTCTTTCATTCCTTCCTAGGATAACTCCTAATCTGATTGTTTTAGGGTATTACTCTGACAATCTCCATGATGGGGCCAAGAAGGGGAAGAGACCTCTCCCCCTGTAGACGGCATCATCTCCATTACCAAGTGATCTTACTCTAGATCCACTTGCACGAATTTCTATTCTGAGGCAGACCGTGATCACCTGGTCGCGAATCGATCTCGATCGACTTCTTCGCTCCTCCATCATAACCTATTCATAATTATGTATATAGTCTATTAATATTGTTTCTTATCGTACAAATGCACCTCTTATAACTTCATTGGATGGATAGACATGAGAGGAGGTTTGGTGTGCTAAGACAATTGGTTATTCTCTTTTGTGTATCTTTGGCTATCATGCATTTTCCCATGTACGTAAAGAAAAGAGCTCGAAGCTTGACCCAAATTCAAGGGCATCTTCTTTTTTGAATTATGATAATATACTAAAGGGGTATAGAGTATTGGACCCTACCAACCACAAGATAATTCTTAGTGGGATGTTATTTTAATGTAAATTCCATGTTTAGGTAGGAGGTACAATAGTCACCTATTGTACCTGTTAAAGTAGAAAGGAGTGAAGAAGAAAAGGAAGCTTCTAATCAACATCGAGAACAAAAAGTTCAACAACCATAACTCAAAATATCTACACATCCCAAGAGTCATTTATAAAGGTATCTTCCTAATTATCTGTCTTATTTTGTTATGTAAACTAATGATGGTTAAACTAGTTAATTTCAAGAAGCTAGAGAATATGAGAATGCATATAAATGGAGGAAATCCATGGACAAACAAATGAAATCAGTACACAAGAATGAAAGATGGAACTTTTGAATCTCCTAATAGGAAGAAAGGTTGTTCGAAACACGTTGGTGTATAAAGTAAATAATAATAACGATGGGTTACTAGAATGTTATAAAGATTTATTTGTGGGAAAAGGATATGTGTGGAAGTTAGGTATATATTTTAATGAATTCTTATCTCATGTTTTGAAGCTAACTGCTATAATAGTTTACTTGCACTTGTAGTAGCATGAGATTTAGAATTGTAGCAACTAGATGTAAAAAAAATTCTTGCATGTTAATCTTGAGGAATAACTTTATATCGAGCTCATCTTAAAGGATATAGAGAAAGGGAAAAAGAGAATTTGGTTTATGGACACTATAAATATTTGTATGGATGAGATAGGCACTAAGAATCTAGTACATAAAATTTGACACTTTTTTGAAGAGACAATGTTTTAGTAAAATAAAGGTAACCATTATGCATATTATAAAAGGTTTGATGATGGAATTTTTATTATCATGTCATTGTATGTTGATCATATGTTGGTTGCATGTCCCAACATGAAAATAAATAAATATATGAGTTGGAGAAACTATATGTAAAAATGGCATCCTTGCATGGTGATATCGAGGAAGAAACTTATATGGATCATCCTAAGGGATATAGAGAAAGAGGAAAATATATTTTGGTTTCTAGTCTCAAGAAATATCTATATGGATGAAACATGCACTAAGGATGTGATATATTATAAAATTTGACATCTTCATGAAGAGGCACGGTTTTAGTAAAAGTAAAACTAAGCATTATGCATATTATAAAAGGTTGTGACAATGGAAGTTGTATTACCGTGTTGTTGTATGTTGATGATATGATAGTTGCATGTCCCAACATAAACAAATTCATTGATCTTATGTCTTAGTTAGCTAGGAAATATAAATGAAGGATTTAAGAGCAACAAATTCTAGGGATGAAGATACACATATACATAACATATATGAATATTTGGTTAAGTCAAAAGTCATATATAGAAAATATTTTGCAATGCTTCAAAATGTGGGCTTTAAAATTAGTTAGCACCCCACTTCTTGCACACATCAAGTTGTCTTTTCAACAATGTCCTATCACAAAAGCAAAGAAGATAAGAATGTCTTGTATACTATATTAATCAGCAATAGGGAACCTCATGTTCACTGTGGTTAGCACTAGACTAGAAGTTGCATGTAAGCATCGAGAGTTTTATCCAATTCAAGGAAAATCCTGGTAAAGAGCATTGGAATGTTGTGAAGTAGATGCTAAGATATTTAAAGAGCATTTTAGATGTTGAAATTAGATGTTGAAATTTCCTATAAATTGATAGATTTATAAATTAAAGGTTTTTCATATTCTAATACTACTATATAAACATGAACAAAATACTACTACATGATATACTTTCACTCTTTATGATGGAATTGTAAGTTAGATATCCAAGTTGATGGTGGGGTGTGTCCTTGTCGACCACTAAAACATAATATGTGCCACCAAATGAGGCCATTAAAGAGGAAATATGGCCAGAGCAATTGATGAATGAAATCAAGTTTCTGCATAGGAATATTGCTTTACATTGTGGTAAACAAAGTACTATTAACTTAGTGAAGAATCAATCATTTCATGATCACACAAACCATATTAATATTAAATACCAATCAATAAAGAAAGTGGTGGAAGAAAGTACGAACTTGTTGACTAAAATTGATATGGATGAGAATATTCCTATTGGAAATTGACCGTTTAGGGGAGGGGGAGGGAGAGGGGGAGGGGGAGGGGGAGGCCAACAGTCACCTTCATAAGTCTCCTCAAATATGAAACAAAGCAGGGTCATAAATTGACTTATTAATAGGTGCCTTGTGCCTTGCATTCATGCTTATGGTGCCTATTGACTGTTTTCAGCCATTTTCGTGTGTGCCTTTGTGAGGCACCTAACAGTGGTATCAAGCATCCACAATCCACAGGGCCTTTATTTTGTTGGTTTATTAATCATTCAAGCTAAAGAGCTGTGTAGAGTATTAAAACTATTGCTGCGAGTTGGAGACATCACTGTGAGCTGAGTGATGGAGAATTCATGTGCTGATATATTAATGTCTGAATGTGTCTCATGGTATAATTAATACTGTACGGTATTATGCATTAATTTTGATTGAATCTGGGTATAATTGATAGCTGAGTTTGTGGAGACCTGAGCATCTGGGCTTGATAATTGATCTGTCTGGCTACTTTGCTGCCCAACAGTTGTATCATTACTCAGTATTAGTTATAGATTACCTCTATTATTCTATGCGCCTATGTTATACCTTTGCATGCTAAACATTTTTAATATACCTAGGAGTTCTATTATGCGTGGCTCTCCCTTCAAGAGCTCCTCTCCATCTGTGACTTGGTGCTATTTCTTTTTAATCCCAGTGAACCCTCATCTTTGCGTGTGTCCTTATTTGTGACTGTGCCAAATCTTAGAAATTAACAACCGTTCTTCTGTGTGCCAAATCTTAGAAATTCACAACCGTTCGTCTGTGTGCCAAATCTCAGGAACTCTTGACCTTTCTCTTACCAAGTAAATATTGCAGATGCTCTTTCCTGTCCCGTTTATTTGTTAAATGAGATATCAAAAAGTATAAAAGAGTGACCTATCATAAATGGAACTCGGCAGAAGAAGGGGCATCATTACCCAAATCGTATTTGGCAACCCTCATTCCTGAGTTGAGAACTATCCACTTCTGGTGTGAACCCTAACCATTCATGGAGCCCTTTCTTTCTTTCTTGGTGAGTTGGTGAGAGTTGAATTGACACTAAATTGCGGAAGAAGTATACAGTTCTTGATGGAGTCGTAGCACAGTAAAGTGAAAGTATTACCTTGATGAATTTACAGTAAGTTCAAGTTCCATTACCAATCTTGACACTTCACCGCGGGATTGATATTCAACAACTACAACAGTTCTGAGAAAAAGTGCTTGTAACGGAACATATTAAAGCTATAAACCACGTGCGACAGTGTGAAGCTGCTGTGTAGAGGCCTGTACATTGGAGCAGCATTGGACTCAGAATTATTGCTCTCATTAAACATTAAAGCGTGAAATCTCATCTACATCACCAGGACGACCTCTTTATTGGTCTTTTAAAGAGCTGTGTTTTTCCTTTGAGGAGCTCTGTACTGTTGGACGCGTATCACATTTTCCAACTGAATTCAATTCTGCGGAAAGGCACTGGGGCCATCTTAACGTGACATTGCTTGTTTCCCTTTGGTGTTATCAATTTCATAAGGTAAACCAAACCCATATCCTCCGCTCTCGTCGTCTAGGTGAGTGAAGCATTCTTTTCATTTAGGACAAACCACCGTCTTCTCGAAACCAAGAAATGGCTATTGAAATTGGAGAATAAATTTAGAGAAGGGACGGCATGGACTTCGACATTGAAGAGTGAAACTATAATTAGTTGATTTCATTATCAAATAAGAGGAAAGAAAGTATGTCCATTGTCACAAAGCCAAAACCACGTCATATATGCCAGAGATGCACTTAATTACGTGACAGTTTGCCTTCCGAGAGCACTGTTGTTTAATTTACAACTGACAAACACCTTCAAAGAATGAAAAAAAAATGCTAAAAATCTCATGAGAATAACAAAATCACTCTTACCATAAATGCTGAGAATACAAGTATTGTTGTCAAAGTCTTCCTACTCCTCGCCAACGCCCCAAGATCAGACAGCTCTACATGCCTTCTCCTTTGTGTGAGAGTCGACTTGCGTGGGTGCCCCTGCAGCCAATATTTGTGAAGATCTTCCTTGGGATTCTAACCAGAATTTCTTAGAAGGACTGAAGTGCTTGTGAAAATGTTGTTGATGTTTTTTATCTTGCTGATGCTCACGCTTAAACGTACAAGCTTCTGTCAAATTTGCAAGAAAGTAGGCAACTAAAGATTATAATGTTTGGATGGAAGACATTCATTACCCAACACATCGAAGCAGGAAGTCTTTGTTCTCCAAAAAGTCAAGAGGTATGTGACCATAGATCCTGTTGAAGCAAGACGTAGCCTATTAAGATTCTCAAATATCATTGGATCTGATTTCAAGTTATGTGCAATAGTGATTCAAATATAGTTCATAGGGTGAATGGACTTCAAATTTGTAAATATTAGTTTGTTTGTAAAAGGAAAGAGTTGTAAGAAGCCCAAGTCATAGTTTTCTAATGGTCAGATTAAACAACGTGGTAGAATTACTAAACACTCTATTGCTTTCCTTTATAGACAACAGTGTCATGGTCAACAAAACCACCTTCCAATGGTCAGATTAAACAACGTGGTAGAATTACTAAACATTCTATTGCTTTCCTTTATAGACAACAGTGTCATGGTCAACAAAACCACCTTTTATTGCTTTCCTTTATAGAAAACAGTGTCATGGTCAACAAAACCACCTTCACTTAAGATGGTGAAATTCTAAAATCCGTGCAACTAAGGAAAGGTTGTGTCACATAACCTTAAGCAGTGAAGAAAAGTTGAAAAAAAATCCTAAAAATGTTTGGAAAAATTATAGATCTGTGATCGGATGTCTCGAAGAATGAATATGTGAGAACAATTATATATTGGAGTCGGCTTTCGAATCGACCATTTGCACCCATCCGCTGATCGCGGTCACGTGAGCGGTCACGTTCGATGACCGCGGTCGTCCGATCGGTGTAAATGGTCGGTTCGAAAGGGCCAGCTTTATATATTTGTGAGGAAATCAACGGGATATGGATGAACTAATAAAAAAAATACTACAATTATTCTATGGGGTCACCCATTAATCCTCACGAAGCATGGATATGTGGTATTTAAATAATAAAATCTCATATATAATATAAATAAGGCCTAACATTACATGTAGACAATAAGAAAGTAATACATTCTTAGGTAAGTAAAGGTATGTTTAATCAAGAAGTAATATTCTTCCACCACCACCTAGAGAATGACCTTTTTAATACTATTTTTCTTAATACTTTTAGGTTTCATACATAATTTAATTTGTCTTTGTTACACATTTGAACTTAATGTACTTCCTTTGTCTCTTTGGCCTCAAGGAAGAGTGACGGACTTTACACGAGGGATTCACTTGTTGAACAATATCCTACTACGTATTCAGGTTTTAAAATAGTAAAAAATAAAGCCAATATATTGCAGGTATTGGGGGGTGAGTGGTTTAAGGTGGGGGTACGGGGATTTATAAGGATTGGTGTATAAAAAAGGGTGCTAGGAAGGTTTTAGGTATTGCGAGGGGGCTTTAACAAAAGGATTTTGGGTCAATATCTACAAAAATTAAGGGTGATTCTTTACTATCCCACCATTGCACATGCTATGTGAGTGAATCCCCATGGGACTTTAATGGATAATTGGTGAGCAACCTATACTCATGCTAATGACCACACACTTTTTTTTCCTTTTCCATAAAAATCCTACTAGAATAAGGCATAAAATGATGAAATGTCAAGTGTAAGGAGGAATAACACGGTAATCGAACTTACAATTTGTTTCTTCCTAGAGAGATTTCTTGCCATTCACTTTAATTTTTCTCCCCTATTATTTATGATGCGTTCCCATTAGATTGATTCTAGATGGAAAGAGTGAGAGACCATTCACTCAAAAAAATGGGAATAAGAAGGGATAAAAATATAAACTTGACCTAAATTATAATCCATAAGAGGGGGATCATTTATGAAAAAAATAGATCCACTAACCAATCAACCAATTCCTTTGAGACCCTTCTTTTCTAATAGATCATTCCTCTTAAATCCTTCCATAGAGCTATAAATGAGATAGTATTGGAGCCCAACCTTTTTCTTCTATCATCAAGCACACCCAAACTACTAATCTAGGAGAAGATGCTTTCATGAAGGACTAGTCAATGAAAATTTCAATCCCCTCTTCATGATGAGGATCATAAGAACCTACCTCTAGTTAGATAAAAATACAATCATGCATTTAAATACCGGAAATATATTATTTATTCACTATCAAAATAATCTTTCTTCATCCATCGAGGCATAATATACAAGAAACAGATTGATATGGTTGAAATGGGAGGAAAAAAGTGTGTCTCCCTCCTTAAATACTTGAGCTTAATTTGAAATATGTCCTTAGAGAGAAATTCAATCGGTATTCCTTGGATCTACCAACATTTGATTCGAGGATTTCACCTCACACATCCATCCTACCATCATATTACTATGATATCATTAGACAAATTCATGTCATGGGATCAACTAATAAAAAACCAGAGATGATCCCTGTTAAAAGTAATGTCAATGGATTCATTCATCCTCTTCATACCCAATAAGATAAAGTTGGGAATGACGAGGGTTTTCAATTCCTCCCGCTTAGTTGACTAAGGGATCATCTCTAGCCTCAAAGACTCCATGTGGATTTCCCACCAATTTAGGGCATGTCCCTCCAATTTCAATGGAGAAAATAATATATTTTTCTTCTCTTCAATGTTATACCTCTAATAACTTTGCAACCACTAATTCAATTTAATATCATCAATCTCACCTTGTTAGGGCTTGATGTTCAATTTTGCTTCTAGTTTAAAAAGAGATTGGGAAGAATTATTGCTGCTAGAACTTTACTTTTATTTCTTTGGAATTTTTTTTCATCTCCTTTTCTAAGTCTTCTATGTCCCCCAATTTCATATCTTATCCTACCTCCGACTTATATCGTCAAGCTCACCAAAATGTCCTAAATTTCTCTCAAAATCCACCATGAGGTTGACATATTGTGAGATATATCCGTGACTTTTCCAACTTCATAAATCACTCTTCATATTCTCCCCTTGATTCTTCATTAGTATTATCCTCCATAGCTAGGGTTTGAATACTTTTTCTTTATTTCGCCATCTCCTACATAGTGCAATCCCATAAAACCCCAAATAAAACTATTGTGGATATTCCATTACAAAAATTTGTGAGAATAGGCCTTACAACTCTCTAAAAAATCTTAGTTTGTCATTTTTATTGAATATTTAAGATCATTTTTGTTTCTTAACTTCGTTGAATGCTAATGAGATATATCCGTGACTTGTATTTCCAACTTCATAAATCACTCTTCATATTCTCCCCTTGATTCTTCATTAGTCTTATCCACCATGGCTAGGGTTTGAAGACTTTTTCTTTATTTTGCCATCTCCTACATAGTGCAATCCCATAAAACCCCAAATAAAACTATTGTGGATATTCCATTACAAACATTTGTGAGAATAGACCTTACAACTCTCTAAAAAATCTTAGTTTATCATTTTTATTTAATATTTAAGATCAATTTTGTTTCTTAACTTTGTTGAATGCTAAAATAACCTGAAACTAAAGCATCAAGACAAATAACATATATACCTACGGAAAATCCACTCTATGGAAAAGACGAGTAGAAGTGAGCACTATGGCTTGTTCTTTTCTTCTCCAATATGAAATGAAAATACAAAGGAAGTGGTACACTCTATGGAGTTACCTATGACATTGTGGCATGCATAGCTACTACACCATTTGTTTCATCCTCTCGTATGCTCTAATATCTACTCCCTAGCTGTTGCTTAGCTATTGAACAATGCAATAATACCATAAGAATGGAAC
The DNA here is from genome assembly GCA_001517045.1 of Pseudotsuga menziesii. Classification (NCBI taxonomy): domain Eukaryota; kingdom Viridiplantae; phylum Streptophyta; class Pinopsida; order Pinales; family Pinaceae; genus Pseudotsuga; species Pseudotsuga menziesii. The sequence continues at coordinate 31,247 of LPNX010741127.1, read as the reverse complement.
CCCTTCTTCTTTTGCTGGCCCATTATTTAACAATTTCCTAATAACCATTTAGGGTTATCTTTTCTAGTTTTTTTTATATCTCAACTCCTTATTAGGGTTAGGGTTTTAAACTCTATAGAATGTTCTTGAAATTCCACACATAACTAGGTACACCTGTGTGGGTAATGAGAGATAACATGGAATCCATTTGGTGCCATGGTGGTCAACATGGTAGGTAAACTTGTAGGAAGCATAAATTCCTCCTATGAACTTCAATTGAGGTAATCTTTGCCTTGTTGGAAATCTATGTGAGTCTAAAACAAGGCTGATGGGGAATGAACTACATGGAGAGTTGTGCTGTATATCAAGTATCATAAGGTGTTTGAATGGACAAAAAGAAATCCTTTGTTAGCCTTACACAATTAGACCTAGGTATCCCATTGTTCACGTCATTTCTTTGAATGATGACAACTAGTCTTCACATAGCAAACTACCTTTAGGGATATGCCATGGGGTAATGTCTTAGGATACATGTATCTCATACAACCTGAAACACATAGGCTTCACATGTTTGTGCAATTAGAGTAACGGATCTATTACCACTAAAAGGAAAACCAAGGATATAGATTTAATATAGATTTATTAATTTCCAAGTCATGCTTACAAAGATGCACTAGCCTACTAATTTATACACAATGAATAGATCCATGAATTTTAATTTTCTCCAAGTGGATATGTTACATAATGGGTAGACATATTAAATTAATTGTAACATAAAGTTAAGTAGTCCTTTTTCACCTAATATTTTGGTATTTATATTGACAAACTCTAGAAATGCTTAAAGAATAAGTATGTTATATAGAAATGAACCTAGCAAGATTTACATCATTCCTCCTTTATTTATATAATATTGTCTTTCTAACTAGAATTCTATATGATCTATGATAAGCAACTTAAAATTCTTAGAGAACGATGTTCTAACATTGGGATGTCTTTAAATATCAAAAAAATAAAGGTAGATATAATTGAATCTAAGAAAATAATGTAAATGTCTATATGATCTATAATAAGCAACTTAAAATTCTTAAAAAAAGATGCTCTAACATTGGGATGTCTTTAAACATCAATAAAATAGATGTAGATATAATTGAATCCAAGAAAAGAAAATAATGTATGAGACATTTATAATAAGTTAAAAAAGAATCATTTGAGAATAGAAAACTTATTGTATTTTAAAAACAATTACAAAACTAAGTTTTGAGAAAAAAAATTAACACTATTTTTTAAAATAAATAATCTTAAAATTAAAAATAATAAATTTTATATTACATAAAATATTTAATATATACTTAAAAAATTTAATAACTTGAAGAATGAAAGTCTCTAAATTTTATATTAGATAAAATATTTAATATATACTAAAAAATGAATAACTGAAGAATGAAAGCCTCTATAAAGATTCCATATAAGTGCTTCACTTATTAGCAAATGAAAATCAAAATTATTTGTACAATGTTGTTCCTCCCCCAAAATATTGGAAAATTAAAATATAATTTTTTCTACACTATTATTACTTCCCGAGCGAAAATAGAAATTTAGTGAAATATGTAATTGATAAGGCTTGAAATGACACCTTCGCCACTAAAGAAAATTTTCAAAAGAAGATACATTGGCATAACTTATGGATTGACACTTTTGCCAATAAAGAACATTTTCAAAAGAAGACGAGAAGATACACTATTATTACTTCCCATAAATATTAAGGAACGAAAATAGAAATTTAGTGAAATATGTAATTGATAAGACTTGAAAAGACACCTTTGCCACTAAAGAAAATTTTCAAAAGAAGATAAGAAGATACATTAGCATAACTTATGGATTGACACTTTTGCCACTAAAGAAAATTTCCAAAAGAAGATGCGAAGATACATTACCATAACTTATAATCAATCCATAGGATGATGAAAATTAAGATATCCAAACAACTGTTTTCACAAGTTATGGATCCATAAAAATCAAAGAAATCTTGAAATTATCATTTCAAGAAATCCAACTTTATTGGTTGATAAATGAACTAAAATAAAATGACCGCATACTCGTGTACCTGGTCATGAAAATATAAACTCATGACCAGTTGTGTACAGTTTTTTATGCCGTGCATCACCAGTGAGAAAGGAAATAGTCTCTTTAATACTTCTCTATTTTAATCGAGTCCCATTGCCAAATGTTGTTGAGTGCACTCACACAATATAATTGCCGAGAAATGCTCTAGTGCCTATGTGGCTGTTTGGAGTGACAGCTGAAGCCTGAAGTGTTTCAAGCTTTCCAATATCACAGTAGAACACCGTTGGGCTTTGGTGATTATGTTTGCCCAGGTAAGTAGTTATGACTATTCCGTTATCTTGGGCGTCACGTTGCACAGTTTTCTTGACATCACAACTTTTTCCCGAGCAGATATAGTAGCTCCTGCAAACAAATAATCGAGTACGCAGTAAGTACATAAATGAACTTAGAACAATTAATGGAACAAAGGACGTCCTATGACATAAGCAAGCACCTCGGATTAGGGTTGTTCTTTAGAAATTTCGTCCCGTACTTTCGCCACTTATAGCCGTCTTTCATAATGTCAATTTCGGATCTGGTCAGAAATGCATATTTGACAGCATGTTCTGCTTTCTTCTCCTGCTTGGGACTGTTGAGCAAACCATTGATTCACATCATTAATTTACTTCACAATTGAGTTGCTTTGATACTATAGCTATATGAATGCTGATAACCACAACCAAATTTGTGTAAATAAAAGTTAAAATATGTAATTTTATATCCATTATTCATAGTTAATATAAAAACAAAAAAAATACTATTTAATAAACAAAAAAATTGATATGAAAAAACAAAAATAAATTGTTACTGGGTTCTTTAATCACTTTTTAAGTGGAGGTCATTTAAATCTTAATCAAAATGCATTTAAGCATAACAATATACTAGAACCATAAAATGAATCCCTTCTATAAGCTTGTTACTGTTGGGTTAATCTTGTTGATTAGCTCAAGCAAATCCAAAATCTGCTGTACACTTGTTACTGTTGGATTAATCTTGTTGATGAGCTCAAGCAAATCCAAAATCTGTTATACACTTGTTACTGTTAGGTTAAATCCAAAATCTGTTATACACTTGTTACTGTTGGGTTAATCTTGTTGATTGGCAAATCCAAAATCTGTTATATACACTTGTTACTATTGGGTTAATCTTGTTGATCTTGTTGATTAGCTCAAGCAAATCCAAAATCTGTTATACACTTGTTACTGTTAGGTTAAATCCAAAATCTGTTATACACTTGTTACTGTTGGGTTAATCTTGTTGATTAGCAAATCCAAAATCTGTTATACACTTGTTACTGTTAGGTTAAATCCAAAATCTATTCTATACTTGTTACTGTTGGGTTAATCTTGTTGATTAGCAAATCCAAAATCTGTTATACACTTGTTATTGTTGGGTTAATCTTGTTGATTTGCTCAAGCAAATCCAAAATCTGTTATACACTTGTTACTGTTGGGTTAATTTTGTTGAATCAAACAGCAAATCCAAAATCTTATACACTTATTACTGTTGGGTTAATCTTGTTGATTGGCTCAAGCAAATCTAAAATCTGTTATACACTTATTACTGTTAGATTAATCTTGTTGATTGGCTCAAGCAAATCTAAAATCTGTTATACACTTATTACTGTTAGATTAATCTTGTTGATTGGCTCAAACAAATCCAGAATCTGACATAATATCTAAATAGCTATAAACATAATCAACATAAATTAAAAAATCAAAGTTTTTCTCTTCAAAAACCTAAAATTAATAGCTATATACATATTGCTTGCTATGAACCTTCCAAACTAACAAACACTTACATTATCTCGGGAACCTGATGGGTTTGGATGCCGGTGGAATTCTGATCCAAATAAACCGCCGGGATGCATGGCAGATTATTGGTGAAACAGCGTGCATTATCACCTTGGATACTTGGTCCGGACATGGCAGTGTTATAGTTGTAATCCTGAACACCTGCATCGTCACTTTTATATGAATTTTCAAGTTCATCCTCCGAAACAAGAAAGTCTGAAATTTCAACTGCTTTGGCCGCTTGATTCATGTGCTGCGAACAGCTTGCCTCCTGTAGCAGCTGGATCTGTCCATTATTGAAAACCTTATTGGCCTCTTGGAAATGATCAATTCTTGGCTCAAAATTAGCCATCGCAAACACCGCCTCAGTAATCTCCCTGAAAATCACAAAACCTAATGAAGATATTTATGAAGGGGGGGCACCGGCGTGCTGCAGCGTTGATGAAGACTGATTGACTTGACTTAATGAGGAAAGAAAAATAAATTAACGGAAGTTTGCTTGACTTTGAATTCTCATGTAGCACGTCACTGATGATGACTTCTGGCCAAAGAGGAAAACCCTATATTAAAGTAATCATTTGTTAAGTTGCTTCCTCGTGTGAAGAGATCTCATTCTTTCGTCTGGAATTTCCAATGAAACGGACATTTCACATAAAATAATAATACATGTATATATTTTCTTGGTGACTTTGCTGTCAATGATTTATGCCTTTAAGTGAGTTAAACTACAAGTTTAAGAACCTAATTTATAATTAATTTTCTTTAGTCAAATTACATGGTTCAAAAAATAATTTAAATTTTTTTCCTTACTTAAAACACATGGTTAAGAGAATAATTTGTAGATTTATACCTGATTAGAAAAATCATTTTTATTCTTTTCTTTTGTTTCTCGTAGCCTGTAGGTCATCAAGTAGTCGTCCCGCGTGCATTGACCGAGAACATAAATTTGGCATTTATATGGAAAAAATATTATAATCCAATATGCCACCCTTGACCATGTTTCCCCACACAACGCATAGATGATTGGAGGTTGTGTTACGTATGGAAACCTGATAGCATCTGCACAGCTTCAAATTATTTTGTTTAAGCTTGTAGTTAATTATCCATTTTTTTAATTTGACAATTGTTTCTTGATATTTTAAATGAGTATGAAGTAATTGTTTCTTGGTATTGTAAACGAAGTAATTTTAGACTGTGGAGGAGTTCTGCCATATATTCACTTTGATGGAAAGCAATTTTTATTTCTGAATTATTGACTAGTATGGATAAATTTTAATTATTATAATTCTTGTGTTTAAAAAGCTTTCCAAATTATTATAGTATAATTCTAGTTTACTTTGGTTTTTAATGAATGGAAAATTTGAATAATACTAAATTCTTAGATTATTTTATTGTAAATGAGTATGAAGTAATTGTTTTTTGATATTGTAAACAAAGTAATTTTAGACTCTGGACGAGTTTTGCTATATATTCACTTTGAGGGAATAAAGAGCAATTTTTATTTCTGAATTATTGAGTAGGGCAGTATGAATAAATTAATGGTTTATTTTGATGATCTAATGATGATGATTAACCTTCACTAAGATCAATTTTGATTTATAGGACTTTATGAAAGATAATACTTGATTTACTTTAAAATCTTGTTCTTGTGTTCAAAAAGCTTTCCAAATTATTATAGTATAATTAGTTTACTTTGGTTTTTAATGTATCGAAAATTTGAATAATACTAAATTCTTAGATTATTTTGTTTAGATCTAATACAAATATGAGTTTTTATTAACAAAAAGTTTAAATTTTTAAAACCAATTTAAAAAACACAAATACTAATTATTCAAATACTATAAAATATAAATATAATTCAATTTCATACTTTAATTCATTTAAAAATAAAACTTGTTCATATTTTATATAATAATAATTTTGGTTGTAAATATTATTTTTAGAAATAATGTTTGATATTTTTTATTTAGTATTTAATGGTTGTATTCAATATTTTAAAAAATGTTATATATGATTAACATGATTATATAGATATCTAATTTTATACATTTATATATATTTGATTAAAAGTAAATTATATAATAAGTTTCCTTAATATTTGAATTGGATTTTTTTAATATATATTTTTTAAGCATTTAATAGTATTCTTATCCATATTCCTACTATAATAATACTATTATGGTTTTAAAGTCATTTCTACTATTTCCATGCTAAATATAAATAAATTTGGTCAAAATTATAATGAGTTCTAGACGCTTTTGTCTAAGCTCTTTGAACATAGAAATACAATTTTAAAACAAACTAAATAATTCGTTTATTTAGGTCCTATAGACCAAAGTTTGGTCTCAGGGGACTTTAACCACCACCACCATCATCATATATATATATATGATCATTTTTATATTGTAAATATATCATTTTAAGAATTGAATAAATTCAAAAGATTTTCTAAGTTATAATCTTAAAATTAAAAGCAATATGACATATCCTATCGTCTTCATTAAATTGGGTCTTTCCCATATTTAGAGCAAAGATATGACTAGGTACTTAATGTAAAAAATAATGACGTAACTCTCAGATTAGAGATGACTTCCTAAAAATGCTTTAAATTCTACTCCAAACCACCAAAGGCTCAACCTAAGTTAGCATAAAGATGCCATGCCTTTGTTAAAAATGTGGGGGATTGACGAAAATGCCAATTTGCAAAGTATAGATGACAAAAAATTAGAGAATAATAGAAAATTAATATATTACAACCAAGCCCACCTAAAATCCAATTTCAAAATTATTTGTTACAATACAAAGTCCCTAGCATTTTATATCATCAAAATTTATAGTAATTTAAGGTAAGACTTGTAATGTCCCTCTTCTGTGCCCTTAAATATCTTGTAATTTCAAGTGACCAGTGTACTTATTCTG
>LPNX010741127.1:4998-16911 GCA_001517045.1 Pseudotsuga menziesii | reverse complement strand
TATATATATATATATATACGGGAACATTTATTTATATATGAGAAGAGGGAGATACGTATATGCGAATTAGAAATCCCACAGAAAAAACATTCTATAAATGAATTGTTACAACAGGGAATTGTTCACCTAATACAAAAGATTAAGGGATATTATATATATATGTTTCATTAATATAATAAGGAGCGCAAGCATTTTTGTATATATATATATATATATGAGAATTAAGTGGCTGATAACAAGCATGCAAAAGAGCATTCCCTACAGATACTATGCTGGGCATAAAAATATATGTTTTAGGGGCAGAAGAAGACTGTCAAAAAAATAAAAAGGGAGGGCCAGTTGAGTTGGACACGTGTTTTCAAAATTAATTAAATTACTCTATGGCATTTTGGCAGTAATTACTGTCTTAAATTCTGGGAATTATTCCCGCAACCAGAAGTGCTGCCAATGCCTTAAGTTTTCTGCAGACTGTCAAAGGCCAGCGCACCCTTGGCTATTGGTAGGTAAGAGGGACTGGCAATTTAATTACAAATGGTCAGGTATCTTAGCAAGGGAATCTATGCCTGAAGGGAGGGATAGATAAAAAGGGAAAACACCGGCAAGGTAGGGGGGCTCGCGAGATGACGACTTAATGGGAAAAATCAGATAGCTAGGAATGCGCCCAAAGACCAAATGATGGCATGTCTCGGTCTTCTTGGTGACCAGTTTCCGAACCCCAATGCACAAGCAGCTGTGGGATTCCAATATACCTTTCCAGCATGCCCACTGTGTCTTTTAGAATGGGTGAAGTCAGTTTGGGAATTACTAGTGTTCTTGAAGAATGAGGGGGAACTTGTGTGGGATGGTATCGAATTCTGAATCGAGTGACATTCCATGTTATGGAGGAGGGTTCCTTGGGAAATAACTCGAAGGAGGATTGCGCCGCAGTTCCATTCAAGGCTTCGATAGGTTTTCGGCTCTCCTTGTTTAGAGGTAACGCACTCCTTGTTTAGAGGTAACGCAGCTTGAATAAAAGATTGAACAGTTTCCGTATGTCTGAGTTAAATGTTTATTATGATTTAGTCTATGGGTACATGTGTTTATGCGCTGATTTTTTTAGGGTATTCGACCCCTATCAGTACAAAAGCCCGATGATGAGAAAACCCTTGCATTCCATCGAAGATGCTTCTTTAACCATAAAATGTTTAGCTCTGGGACGACCTGTCTATCTGTGTAGGAATTTTCTTTCCCTCTTAAGACCCTTAGCTTTAATGGGATCTGCTTGTTCTTATCTCCCGTAACGTTTACAGCCAACTAAAATTTCCAACCTTCAATTATGTGATAATGCGCCTCGATATGGCAAATAGGAAGAATAACGTACAACATAGACTGTTGTTTGACTATTAAAGGCATTAGTTTACATACAGTGTGTTTGGAGATAGAACAACCAGTTCATTGCATTCTACGAGGCATATTTATTCGGCATAGCTTGGAAGCAGAGCAAACGCTTTTTGAAGCAAGAATGGGGAACTGGACTTCATTATTGGGAGATTGGATCACAAAGGCAGAGCCGCCTCCCCCTGTAGTTTTGGTACCGCATTGTTTAATTTTCCTCCTCTCGCGGTACGCTCCAGGATGGCAAATTCATCTTACGACTTCTTATTTAACCAAGGTATCAAGGGAATTCCTTTTGGGGACTATTTTGAAGAATCAGGGAAAATGATGGCCAAAATCATGTTAAAGCCTGTTGATGACCCTCGTGTAGACTTTATTGCTACACTATAAGACTACGATGTTGCAAAAATATTGAGCTGTGGGCCACGACTGCAATGGCGTGAAGGATAAGAGTCTAGAGGTTAGTATTAATGAATTGATAAGAAAGGGTACGGGGCAGGATCTTAAAGGGTCAAGGTACTCATCTCTCATACAAACTGTGTTTCGCCTTAGTATTATTACTCAGGGATATCAGACTACATATTTATTATTTAAAGACTGGGAAGGGTGTATCGTTGTTGGATGTGTTTTAACTATGATGTGGCAGTGAAGAATAGGTTCATAGATTGCCTTGGGGATTTTGTGAACCACTGTTGTGCATTTTTCATTACTTAGTCCACAGTGGGCGTTTCTGCCTGTACCATATCGATTTATGTGCAAGTATATATAAATATAAGCTCGGTAGGTAAAATCTATTTACCCCTGTGTTCAAGAAATTGCTGCATAATTATTGGGTAGGTAAAATGGTTTACACCCGTATATGTATATATCATAGTTGGGAATCTCTATTTTATAGATATATTCTTACGAATGCAAAATAAGCAGTATCCTCATGGCATAGTACATAATTGTTAAATAAAGAAATCATATGTAGATCTGCATTTGAGTAAGGCTGGGTTTAACAAACCCTGTGATAAACCTAGATACCCTACACCGGGAAGGATATCTAGCGTTCTGGTTAGAACCTATTTTAGATCTTTCCGTGTATCAGTTTAATCCTAGCCATTTTGGATATACTCTCTGGAGAGAGTGTGTATGATGAAACGAAAGAAAGTATGGCAATATTTAAGTTGCTGTCTGTAACTCAATTAATAAATCAATGTCGCATGATGCGACCGTTGGGTGGATGTAACCCCGAGTTTGGGGTGAACCATGTATATCTTTGTGTCCCTCTATTGTTATGATTTATGTGTGCCGTGTATGATCACTGTGTTTCATTAATTGCTTAAATGATTTATATGTGCCATGTATGATTGTTGTGTTTCATTAAATTGCTTAAATTATTTATGTCTAACCCGCATGTGGAGATGTGCAAGAAAACCATGTGTGATTTTTCTATAATTTACAATTAGTCTCGATTATTGATTTGTTGGGTCCTGCATAATGTGATTAAGTAAAGAATTGAGCATGTTATCCACAGTCGTGTTATTTGATGCACTTGAGTGTTCTGCCATTGAGGGAATTACTTAATCATGTGAACATTAAAACATAATATTCATGCTTGGTTTCATTGAGGAGGATGGAATGTAAATCGGCAAATGGATGATTACTTTTTGAATTGAAATGCCTTTTAAAACTATGCCACTAACATGATGGTCTCCTTTTGTAGTAACAACAAAACGAATACTTTTACCCAATTTTTCACACCTAATTGGCATTAAGGTACAGGGGGTACATTACAAGACTTTTCTCCGAACATTTTGAATACATAAACAAAATTCTACACCAAAACCAATAGTTTATTCTTTTTTTCTTAAAATTTAATTTACAAAAATTAGTCTAAGTAAATGTTAACTATCATTGTTTAATATATATATATAATTAATAATAATATGATGATAATTATTAATATAAATTTTAATTGATGAAATAAAAGAAATTACAAAATTGATGTAACTAACTAATTTGAAAAAATATATATTATAATGATTTTTTTAATTTAATATTGTATTAATTTAAAAATATTAAGATTTATATTTTAACGCTATCTCTTTGGTATCATTATTTTAAATCAAAATCCAAAAAGGAGTTAAAATTGCAAATATCAAAAGCTTGATATTTGGACAATCCCTCTTCAAATATTTATAAGTACTACTAAATAGGATGCCACTTAAAAAAAATTATATTAATTTTTTAAAATTAAACATTTATTTGATCTTAAAATATCAAGAGCCTTCCATTAGTATTGATTTGCACAATAACCTCTACATCTTCAAACCTCTTCAAATATTTTTAAGCATTACTAAATAGGATTGCCACTTAAAAAAAAAGCGTTTTTGTTAATATTTTTTAAATTAAACATGTATTTGATATTAAAACATCAATAGCCTACTAAATAGGATTTCCCACTTAGGGTTGGCAGGAGCGGGGGATTGTTGTGGATCCCGAAAGACAAATAGAACAAACTTTTGCCTGGGGTTTAGGGACTCGAACCAATAATGAAGCAAAGTGGTTGGCTCTCCTCCAAGGTCTGCAGATCCTTCAGGATAAAAAATATCAAAAGGTCCTGATATTTGGAGATTCAAAGCACGTCATATCTAAATTGATCAATGGATATCCCAAGGGAGCAATCAATTGTCGTCGCCTGTACAATAAAGTCAAACTTCTTATGCTCAGCTCCTATGAACCATTTCATATTCTCAGAACCAACAACACGGCAGCAGATAGTATGGCCAACTTGGGGGTCTCCATCCCTCAAGGCCATTTAAAGCAGAACGGGAATCCTCCCACCCTCAAATATGTTCCATAATGAAAAGTAAAGTATACACTCATTCTTATCTCATGCAAACATCCGGGAAGTTCTCTACGATCGACCATCACAAGTGGTTTAGCCCATTGAATAATCATAGTAAGGGGTCATGTCTTATGTCTATCCATGGGATTTTACTCCTCCTCCCTTTCTTTGTTTTGCTTGTCCGCCCCTCTTCATCCCCCCCATCCGCTCTCCCCTCGCCCCTTATCTTCTCCTCCTTCACATTCTTCGAAGCCCCCCATCCCTTCACAGTTGGCCTCCTCATCGTCGGCTCCCCTCATTTATTGCACAGTCCTCCCCTCCCTCCTTCCCTTGTCGCGTGGTCCCCCTGCTGTCTTCTCCTTCTCTCGGAGGCAGATGAATTAAAAGCCATTCAATTTCGAGATATCTTCACTCCCCCCTCACACGATCGGGATCCTTTCATGTTTATCACCATGGCCTCCTTTGGTAGCAATACGATTTCCCTCTCCCTCTGCACTCTCAGCTCTGGCTTTTTCGATGCTCTGCGAATTCTGTTGCAAACTGTCTCAGGCATTGAAGAAGGGAGACTGCAAGGCCTCCCTTGGCAGGTGCTCCCTCTTACTCGCTCAGTGGTGAAGGATAGATTGGCTCTGGCAGCCTTTTTGCCTTACTCATGTAGTTTCCTCACAATTTCGCAGGCAGTTACCACTGGTTCAGGTTTTTTATCTGGCAATCGGAGAAGCAGCTCGATCATAGGTTGCAGGTGTATAGGGTGGCAAGAAGGAGCCGTGGGCACTTTGAGCTGTGGGAGAAGTGATGATTTATTGCTGCACCAGGAAATCCTCGCTATTAGACTTTGCTGTAACAGTCTTTTAGCTCTTGACAATCCTGCTCAAGTTGTCCAGAATCAGTTCACCCGAATCACCCTGTTGACAGAAGCTGATAAAATGGCACAAGCAGGGGAAAACGCCGGGATTGCGGATATTAAGAAGAACTTGAGACGTCTTTACGAATTGCTCTCCATCGGCGTTATGGACAACAGAGAGATGGCCTGGGATGTTAAAAAAATGGAAGACACAGTCAGGTATACCTCACTCTAGATCAGTAACCATGACGCTCGCATAGATGATAACGAAGTTAATCTACGCGAAATGAAGGGGAAGGTCGATAGGATCCAAGAGGACCTCCAACGTCTTATATCTATGAACCAGGTCAGTAGAGTCAATGGAGTCTCTGATGAAGCACTGCTGCCAATGGAAGAAGAATCTATCACTCAGCCTAGAGGCAACCCTTAGCCATCCTTTGTTTAGTTGTGATTGAATGTTTCTCTGTCTATTTTTGTGTAATCAGTATGTAAGGGTTTATACAACCCACGGCTATAAATGTTTGGAACAGTCTCAAAGTGAAGTGTTTTGGGAAACACAGGGGATGGTTCCCTGGTGTAGCTCCTTTGCTATGCATAGCTACTACGGTTCTCCATATATGTAATGAATGGCTGTGCACAGCCAACTTTTATAAATTCCCCCCTTTTTAGTTTCTGTAAAAAAAAAAATAGGATCTCCCACTTTAAAAAAAATTATATTAATTTTTTTAAATTAAACATTTATTTGATATTAAAATATTAAGAGCCTTCCATTAGTGTTGATTTGCACAATAACCTCCACATCTTCAAACCTCTTCAAATATTTTTAAGTATAACTAGATAGGATTGCCACTTTAAAAAAGGTTTTTTTTAAAATATTTTTTAAATTAAACATTTATTTGATATTAAAATATCAAGAGCCTTATTGATTTCCATAATAATCTTTATATCTTTAAACATGCTATTCATGGTATTGTTGGAATAATGTATAAATGCTTGCCGAGTATCTAGGTTTAGGGTTTATGTGTCCTTTTTATATTTAGTATGAAGAGGTTTCAGATCCACTTCTTATAGATCTAGCTGTTGGTTTGTTGTGATAAGCTACATCTTTGTATTGTAACCATTTCACATTAATCAATTGAATTGGTTTGACCATTCCCTGTGTAACCTAGCTTATCATCTTTGCTATGTCTGCCTTTTATATTCTTAGTTGGTATCAGAGCTTGGGTGAATGTTGGGCTGTGATTGAGAAGTTAATTTTTTTTTGTTCACCAACATTGTTTGCTGCCTGTCGTGAGTGAGTATTGAAAGAGAAGCATAGCTGGAGTCAATTGAAGGCTGTGCATGAAGGCTATCTAGTAAGTGTGAGTATTGACGTCATGAGTCAATTAAAGGTTGTACGTGAAGGATGTCTCATGAGCGTCCATTAGTGTGGCGCTACAAGGGAACATTAGCATGGAGATAGAGAGCCTAGAGAGAGGAGTATCACATCAAGGAGCCGAAATTATACTTTTTTTTGCCATCACAGGGAAGGAGAAACGTGGAGATCACTGTGAAAATTGAAGGAGATCGCACTTTATGGAGATTGTTGTGAGACGCACTTTGAAAATCATCTGAAATCCTGAAACGTGGAGATCCATTTCAAATATGTTTTAGATCACCCGTGGAAGAGCAGATCACCGGTGGGAGAGCCTGGTGCACTTCAATACCAAACGTTGGAGATCGCTGAAGTTGGGAGAAGCATAGAAGAAGATCCTGGTGCGGTGAGAATCCTTCATTGATCAGTCAGTGCTGCGTGAAGATCACCATTGGAGATCGGTGTTGGAGTATTTGGAGCTGATAAATTGTTTTTCGTATCCAAGATTAGAGATCAACGATTGAAGTGAAGTGTGAAGAATGCTACAGAAGCTTGATCAGCGTGAAGGTGAGCCGAAAGGCAGTTTTTTTTGCTTTCTCCCATAAATTTTTGTTTTACTCAGGTGAACAATCTTGGCACCACTTATCATCTGAAGGGTAGGAGCGGTGCCTCCACTAATTTTGCAAAAAAAGAGTGGTGGTACAGCTTGTCCACCAAAGGAGAAGAACGGTGGCAACGCTGAAGTGGTGAAGTGGAAGAGTGGTGCTCAAGCCAGCTCTTACACTGATATCTGGCACCGCCCCCAGAAGCTCTTCTTTTTGTCACAGGTGCGGTTCTCAAATTTTCTTCTCTAGTTGTATAAAAATCAGCTCTTGAGATCAGTCGAAACAAGGTAAAATGGAAAATCCACCTCTTGCTGATACATATATCAATGAAGTATCCAAATTAAACAGTGAAAATTATGTAAATTAGAAATTTAAGATGATGACTCTGCTTGAATCGGCTAATGTGTGGTCAATTGTGACCGGAGATGAGTCGAGGCTTGCAACTGCCGCATTGCTTCCAGACTAGAATAAGCGGGCGTTGAAAGAAAAACTGACTTTGAGGATGTCTATCAAAGATAACATCATTCTGCATATCAGAAACTGTATGACATCCAAGGCAACATGGGACACGCTCAAAGGCTTGTATCAAACAATTGATGCAAATTGGGTTTTGTTTCTCAAAACCAAATTATTGTCAATCAAGATGGAGGCTAATGAACGGGTAAGCAAATATATTCCTCACATTAAAGAACTCAGTGATAAATTGGGTCACATAGGTGAAGTTCTTGAAAGTTCTAACTTAGTAACAGTCACTCTAAAAGGCTTACTTCCAGATTACAAAGTATTTATTTCAGAACTTGCAGCAAGAGAAAAACCCCCAAACTTTGAAGAACTTACAGGGATTCTAATCCAAAAAGAAGAACGAATGAAGAACTATGATTTGGATGCTGGAGGCTCAAACCTAGCACTGATGGCAAGAGGTCGATATTCACACAGAGGCAAACCATGGAGCAGACCATGGAATGGAGATAGAGGCAAATTTCATAAAAAACAGAAAGGTATGGCTCAGATTGATTCTGATAGAAATAATGTAGATGGTCATCATTGGGGCAAACCAAGACATCTCAATAGAAATCATTATCAAAAGGAATTCTATAGAAATAGAAACTACAATGGAAGTCACAATGGAAATTTTGCAAATACAGACACCTCTAAAATTAATGACTTTAAAAATATGAGATTATTTATTTCCGAAGGTGCTCTGTATGTTGAGACAGACGATGAGAATGCATGGTTCATAGATTCGGGTGCATCTACACATATGTCTTGTAAGAGAGAATGGTTCGATGAAATACAATGAGAAACAATGATGGCACTCATATCTATTTAGGAGATAATAGGTCACACCAAGTGCAGGGTTATGGAATAATAAAAGTAAAACTATCTAATGGTCAATTGAGACAGATTCATAATGTCATGTATGTGCCTCGCATTAAGAAAAATTTAATATATGTTTCAACCATAACCGAGAATGACCTGAAGGTAGAGTTTGGCAAGAACCCATGCCATATCAAACACATTCGAAACCACTACAAGATGCTATAGGTTGAAGATGTGGAGGACTGTACAAGCTGGATGTGAGCAAAGACGGTCATCAAGCACTTGCATCCACCATAATCGCCATAGAGGAACTTTGGCACCAGAGGTATGGCCATATTAACCACCATGATCTTGTATTACTTCAAAAGAAATCCATGGTTGAAGGTTTGCCTGTAATAAAGAATGAACATTTAGAATATAGTGCATGTGCACTTGGTAACAACATCGAAAGGAATTCCTAGTACATCAAGAAAAGAGGAAAACTCGTCTCCTTGAATTAATTTATACAGACCTATGTGGACCTATGCAAACTAGATCTTTAGGAGGTGCATCATATTTTCTGACATTTATTAATGATAAATTTAGATACACACGGGTGTACTTCATAAGGAGGAAAGGAGATGTATTTGAATACTTCAAGGAGTTCAGAACCATGATTGAAAAGCAGACAGAAAAATGCATTAAAATTCTCAGATCCGACAATGGTGGTGAGTACGTGTCTGGATCTTTCAAGAAATACTGTAAGGAGAATGACATCCAACTACAGTTTATAGTATTGCACACTCCTCAGCAAAATGGGATAACAGAACGAAAGAACAAAACACTAGTTGAATGTGCACGCAGCATGCTACAAGGTAAGCAAATTTAGAATGATTTTTGGGCAGAAGCTGTGAATACTGTTGTATATTTGAAAAATATCAGTCCAACAAAGAAATTAGAATTTCAAACACCGTTTGAGGTTTTCAATGGCTATAAACCACAAGTTAAGCATCTACAAATCTTTGGTTGTAAAGCATTTTCCCACATACCAAAAGATGATAGGAGGAAACTAGATGCTAAATCACTTGAATGTGTCTTTGTTTGGTATTGCAATTATCACAAAGCCTATAAGTTGTTTCACCCTAGCACTCATAAATTAATTGCTAGTAGAGATGTGGTGTTCCATGAACATACAGATATAAGTAACAAAACAGAACAAGGGCATAGTCTAACTAACAATGATGAATATGTCAAGTTAAACTCAATAGTTCAGGAGCAGGAAGTGGAAGAGCCACAAGAGAAGCAGGAGGAACATAATAGCAGCAGTAGCAGTGAAAGAAGTAGAAGCAGCAATGAAAGCTAGAATGAGTACTTCTACAAGTTCAGAGGAAGACACAACAGAAAGTAGAAAGATTATGGATGGAACCCCTACAGGTAATTTAATGCTAAGAAGGTCAACAAGACAGATTTGTTCCCCTCCAAGGTACAATGATTATGCTCTAATGTCTAATATAATGAATACTCGTGAACCAATGAATTACAAGCAAGCCAAAGATAAAGCAGAATGGGTTGAAGCAATGAATGCAGAATAAGACATCCACAGGCTGTAAATGCTTGTTTAAATATAAGCTTAAATCAGATGGTAGCATAGAAAGATTTAAAGCAAGACTAGTAGCAAAAGGATATACACAAAAGGAGGGAATGACTTTGCCAGATACTATTGCACTAGTAGGAAAACTAAACACAATTAGAATTCTAGTTGCATTAGCCACAACACATAAATGGAAAATCCATCAATTAGATGTAAAATCTGCTTTCCTAAATGGTGATTTAAAAGAAGAAGTCTACTCAGTTTATCCTAAAGGCTTTGTACAAAAAGGACAGGAACATCTTGTATGTAAACTAAAGAAAGCTATCTATGGATTAAAACAAGCTCCTAGGTCATGGTACATAAAGATTGATACCTTCTTTAATCATAAAGGTTTAGTTAAAAGCAAAAGTGATCCTAACCTTTACATGAAGAAAGATAAGGAAGAAAATATTTTTATGATATCTTTATATGTAGATGATCTCATCATTACAAGGAATGCAAGTAAGTTGATTACAGAAATAAAAAATCAACTGTCACAAGAGTTTGAAATAAAAGACCTTGGAGAATTACACTATTGCTTATGACTTGAAGTTTGGAGAGAAGCTGGAAAAACTATGGTCACTCAAAGTAAGTATGTAAGGGAAATATTGAACAGATTCAACATGAGTGATTGCAAAGTATCAACAATTCTTTTAGAACAGAATCAAGATGGATCAAAGGATGCAGAAGGTATTTTGTATCAACAGTTGGTGGGAACCTTGAATTATCTCACTACCACAAGGCCATATATATCATATGGAGTCATGATTTTGAGCCAGTTTATGGCTAAATCAAATGACAGTCATTGGATAGCAGCAAAGAAAGTCCTTAGATATCTGAAAGGGACAATGAACTTTGGTCTTTTATACACTGATAACTTTGATGTTCAATTGGCAGGTTTCTCCAATTCTGATTGGGGAGGAAATCTAGATGACATAAGATCTACTACAGGATATGCATTCAACATTGGATCCGGAGTCGTATCATGGAGCACCACGAAACATCGAACTATTTCTCTATCATCCACAGAAGCTGAATACATAGCCATGTCTACTGCAACATGTGAATTTGTCTGGTTGAGGAGGATTCTTGAAGACATTGGAGAAAAGCAAACATAACCCACAAAAGTACATTGTGATAATCAAAGTGCAGTCAAATTGGCACACAACCCTGTTTATCATGCAAGGGCAAAACACATTGAATTGCAACATCATTTTATCAGAGAAAATATTGAGTCTAAGAAAATTAAACTTATTTATTGTAACACAAGTGATAATGTCACTGACATATTTATCAAACTTGTTGGCAAGATTCACTTTGAGATCCTTATCGAGAAATTAGGTGTTGTAGATAATCCATTTCTACATTAAGGAGGTACGTTGGAATAATGTAGAAATGCTTGGGGAGTATCTAGGTTTAGGGTTGATGTGTCATTTCTATATTTAGTATGAAGAGGTTTCAAATCTACTTTTTATGGTACTTAATTAATTAAAATTATTGTTATTCATTGTATTTAATTAATTGAAATTAATTTTCCATCCAATTTTAAAATATAAATGAAATAGCTTCACGTGAACATTGTGAAATGGTGACCAGATGCTATGAAGGTGAATCGAGTTGAAGATTGGCACACGGACTCTCTGAAATAGTGCGAAATGTTCAGCCTCATTAGATTGGAAAAAGTAATGACCAGTGAATGTATGTTATCAATAATTAGTTTGTTGTGCAGTATTTAATGCTTGACAATTAATTGTAAATTAAGATTCAGGCAGGGATGGAATTTGACGGTAAATGCTCGTCATGGGTTAATTTATCCACTAAGATTTTACGAGGTCGTCAAAATCTGGCTTAGAATACCGAAAACGTTTCAGATTTTAACTGTTATCGACAATTTTGACGGGTGTCCGCCATTTGAAATTCCTACCTGGATCCAGGATAGGGGACTTATTAAAGGCTGCGCTGGTTAGTGAATTG
>LPNX010741112.1:0-13968 GCA_001517045.1 Pseudotsuga menziesii | reverse complement strand
GATCAAGAAGCGATGCTAGTTACTAATTGACCTTGGGAAATAGTATAGTTTGTATAATTGGAGACTATATGTCTCGATGGTCTATTTCACATTCTAAATATATATTTTTTAATTCAGACTTGGGGATTTCAAAGGATGGAACTCCTTTCTAGGGCCTCTCTCTGGTAATTTCAATTTGGGAATATATTGAGTTCGCATCTTGAGAACTGTTTAATGTATCATACTTTCCCATGTCTTGGACTAGGAACAAACATAGATG
Organism: Pseudotsuga menziesii; assembly: GCA_001517045.1. Classification (NCBI taxonomy): domain Eukaryota; kingdom Viridiplantae; phylum Streptophyta; class Pinopsida; order Pinales; family Pinaceae; genus Pseudotsuga; species Pseudotsuga menziesii. Next base: position 13,709 of record LPNX010741112.1, on the reverse strand, counting down.
AGCTAATTTGATTCGATTGGTTGACAAATTTCAGATATCCATGAGGGCATGAGCTTATAGATCCATTAGTGATAGACATCCCTCCTTGTTCCATCCTTCTAAATGGCTCACAAAAAGGTAGATGAAGGTTGAGGATGAAATGAATCTTGCAACCATTGAACAGGCCAATAAGTGTTTAAGGGAGATGTGATGGTGGCTTCCTTTTCTCTTGGTATTTTCAAATGTAATAACTTATATATTATACAATGTAGAATTCCACTAAATACTGTGTTGTATCTATGTATAAAAATGTGGTGTATAATCACTAATTAAAACTTAGATAGTTTTATATTGTCTTTTTTGTTGGAAAATAATCCATTCTTATTTATATAAGAAAGCACCTTGAACATTCATCATGGACACTCAAGTAGCACCTAGAAGTGCTATTCCTATCAATGGGACTTCCTAATCAATACAAATCCACATAATCTTTTTATTCGCCTCATACTTGAGCCTATAATCAACTATACCCTTTAGGTACCTCACTACATGCTTTGCAACCATCAGGTGAACATGTCTTAATGTTTTCATAACAAACCAAATATCTGGTCTCGTATTCATAAGGTACATCAAGGAAAAAATCATTCGATTATATATCATGGCATCAACTGTCTCTGATGAAGAAACACTCAATATCTTCAGATTTGATGCTAGAGGTGTGGTCATGGCCTTGTATTCCATCATCCTGAACCTCTTGAGGATCTCTACTGTATATTTCCCTTTTCCACACCTCCATGCCTAGAATGTAGTGCATCAACACATAACAGTAGCATCATTGGTCTTTTTCCTTGAATATTGAAGCAAAGGTTGGAGTCCACTTTACTCTCAGTAAAGCCTAGAGTCATCAGTAATCTATCCATCCTGTCGTACCATGTCGAACCTTAGGATATTCTGTAGTCACTCTTTTTGAAGTAGAGCATCATTCTCCCTCTGTCTTTTGTACTCTATGCACTAAAACATTTTGTACCAGAGTGACAAGTAGCTTCCTCTGCTACTAATATTCTATGTATCCATCTAGGATCACTGGATACCAAGATCCTCTACCTTGAACTTTTTCAAAAGTTATTCTCACACCGATCTGTGAGCTTGTCATCCTCTATCAACCTTGTAGCATAGGTTCAGATATTTATCAAGCTCATTATCTATGTGTTATCCCAGGATGTTTCCATCTACTGCATGATGGAACTATGAACTTCTCTTTAGGTCTTGACACTGCATCCTAGACATCATTCTTCTTGAACTAGTATTTCATTTCTTCTTGGTTACTTCTTCATAGCTGGAAGGTTCTTTATTAATTATGTCACTGCATTCATCATATTTAGTCTCAATCTTGAGATGTTGCCACTTTTTATTTGGAACAAGTCTTGTCCTTCTTTGCTTGTAGGTGATTATGTACGCGATCTTTCTTACAAGTCAAATGCATTTGTATGGTTAGAAACATTTCATAAGGAATATTCATACTGGAAAGTTATTATGCATAAATATATGATCATGCAACTACGTTATCCAATACAACATTCATCCATATCTCACTGAAACTTTCCAGATTCCTTCCATCTCTACCAAGACAACATTGAGATTGTGCACTAAATCAATATGTCAGCAAAGAGGTTTCATTCTAGATAAGTAGCAATGGAGAGTTGTATAGCACCATGAGCTACTTACCCATCACATGCATATTAGTAGTATACTACCATTAATGCAAACATCCTATCATGCATAATACATCAACTGAATATAAAAAATGCATAACAAAACAATATCATTAAATGACAATTGAATACTTATTTTTATTTGTTTTGTCGGTAGACTCCTTCTTGAGCCTTCAACTTCATCGTCTTATTCATTAATAATAGCATCATTTCTTATCCAAGTGATAAGTTAGATAAGATTTTTTTCAGGATTTGAGTCCTTCATATTCCTCATCGCTTGAGGGATCTTCTTTGGATGGTGAGAGCTTGATCTTTAGTTTCTCCCATATTCTCTTCTCTTCTTATGAGTCGAGCTTCTTCTTCTTCCCAGATTCTGCTAAAGTTAATCACTTCCTTCTGGCACAAATTCCTCGCATGAATGAATTCATGATCCTGGGAGGCCATTAAAGATGGCTATCACTACTTCTGCATTCTCCATTTCTTCTTATACCACCTCAAGTTGTTCCGCGTCCTAGATCTTCACATTCTTCAACTGTTTTCTCAAAGCCATCTTCTGATTTATGTTCTTCCCTTCAAATATATTGGTAAAGGAATCAAACATCTTCGATGTCTTTAGTAAAGACACTTATGGTACAAGTTGATCCATGATTGAATCAACAATGATCTTCTTGGCCTTGACTAAGTTCTTCTTCTGTAAGGCTTCTAGCCTCATCTCCCTCTGGAAGTCGAACCTCTTTACTTGTGGAGGTGTCCAATTCATTTTATTTAGGGAGATCATATGCTTCCATGCTTGGAAGTTGTCAACTTCATTTTTAGAGTAAATTTCAACTCAACATGGGCCTCCTAAAAAGAATTAATAAAATAATAGTTAAAATAATAAAATAATGTTTATTAATTTTGGACAAACAAAAGAAAAAACTAGTTTTTTGTTTGTATTTTTGACATATCTCCCCATGTTTTTACTCAAATTTCAATCAAGAGAGATCTTTGGATGTAGAACTAAATTCCTCATCCAACCAGTACCCACCAGGCATACTTTTGACAAACCCCTCTACCGCAAAAACAAGAAATACTTGAAAAAATAGAATGATGATGTCATCATTCCATCATTCCATTTTTTCAGGAATTTCTTGTTTTTGGGGTAGCGGGGTGCATAAAAAGTATGCAAAGTGGGTACTCATTGGATGCAGAATTTAATTCCACATCCAACGAGCTCTCCCGATCGAAATTTGAGTAAAAACACAGGGAGATATGTCAAAAATACAAACAAAAAGAGTAGTTTTTTTTTATGATACCTATCCCCAAATTTAAATTAAAAAGGTGTTTAAGAACTATACGGTATTTTAGATTTAAAGAAATTTAATTGGATAACACATGATGACATGGACTTTGAATCAAAGTTAAAAGGCCCATTTTGAGTTCAAATTTCCTCTAATGTTAGATCTTACCGATTTGAGGTGTCTGTCCTGGTTCCGGAGCTGGCTGATCTAGGGTTTGTCAGAGAAACCCTAATATTAAAAAATTGGAATATTTTAGATCTGATTGGATAGAAGGATAGATCTCTTCAAAGAAAATTTGTCTAATAAATTCTTTTTTCTGAAAACAGTGGAGGGAAACTCCTGGAACAAGAAGCCCTAGTTTTCCAATTTCTTCTGCAGAAATTCCTGTTACTGTTTCTGTGGTATATCTGAAATTGATATTCCTATATGTCTTAAAATTAGTACAAAGGTATCCTATCCTATCCTTGATTCAACACCATATGTTTCATCAGAATTGGTTTTACCAATTGGGACTTACGATTGTTTTCCCAAGGTGACATGTTAGAGGACTATTCAGAACAACGAAGTTGCATAGACTTCCATGTGTCACTGGTTCATCTTCTGAGTCTGAATATTGGACCACAAGAAATTATAGTCGATTCCATTTCTAGAACATCTTCATAAATTTCATTTGGACCTTTGTAGCCCAAGATATAGAAATTATCCCCAGGTGTCTTGTTTAGGGATGAATCCTGGAATAGACTGGAACCCTAACTTGAAGGGATCATATCTCCTATAATATAGTGAAGCTACGGTGGAATTTTCTAAATAGTGTAAATCAAGATTTTATATTTTTCCTTTGCAATTTTTAGCTATTGAGACTTCACCAATATTGGGATGTACTGAATGTACCAAAACTTGGCAGTTTTAGTATTCAGGGTTTTTTCTAGCTCGGGGTCAAACTAGTTTTTGACTTTCCTCGAGTTTCACCTGATCAAAAATCTTGAAACAGGTCTCTAAAATTTGATTTTGACCAGGATAGAAATCTTATGCCCAACTCACTCAATAATTCCTCTTCTGTAGAAATCCCTAATTTCTGCACCAAAAACTGAAAATGCTTGGAATCGAATTTCGCTTCGACAGAAAGATGCGCCCTTCAATGGAGAGTCATCCTAGCATACTTTTGCTGATGGATTTTTGAGAGAGACCCAAAAAATAAGAATCCATAGCTTTTGTAGCTGTGCAAAGTCTTCTTCTCAGGTTAGCTCTGATACCATGTTTGATTTTTATCATTCAATCCTATCATTATCTTAGGATCTTTAAATAAGAGAATAACATGCACAACAATAAACACAAGAGATAAGAGACAAATAATTTTTCTCAAGGAAACCATAAAGGATAAAACCCCACAAATTCCTCATAGATAGAATGAGCACCAATGGTAGTAGTTAAACCTGAAAACATAAAGATGATCTCCACAACTTCTATCTCTCTCTCTCACAATGAGATAGCTTCTCCTCTCTCACTCATGCACCCAAATGAGTGAATGTGTGTGTGATAAATAGAGAGACTCACTCTCTATTTATATTCTTTTGTTCACTTGAAACCCACTCCAACATGTCAGCCTCACTTAAGAATTACTTACTAGAGATGACATCTCTAGGAGTGTCTAATAACCCTAGTGCCCCACAACTTGTGGGGAATTTTCCCTCTGCTCAAAAATGAGGCTTAACATTGAATTAGATGGTGGGGACTATTTACCTGACTTACAATGACTCACCTAAGATCGACTTCACTAGGATAGTCTAATAACGCTAGGGCCCCACAATTGCGGGGACTTTAACCCTTGACCAATAGGAGGGTTACCCATAATGACTTGACATGACTTGTTTACATTATAGAAACTTCCCGATCGGAACATGGGGGCATGAAATAAATCAATTACATTATAGACACATCATGAAATAAACATTGGGGTACAATACATAAGATATACGGATGAATACATTACGAATTTACAAATAAATCAACAACATAGACATAAATGAAAATACAATACCACATACAAATTGAGATTAAATTCACAATAGGAATAATTCCAGTGCATTCAATCTCCCTTCACATCCAAAAACTCAAACTGAAATTCCCCTATCGAGAGTGAGTCACATATATAATAGATTCCCAATAGGAAAAAACCATGGATCAAAGATTGAATTCTCCTAAAGTGTAAACGTTATGACATAGCCCGAAAATTCGGAGATGCATCACGGGTCTCTTCCTATAGGTATGCAATGTGTTTAGGATATGTAGGAATCAAAATGCATGCATGACCCTCTTTAAATCAAACACGCAGATAGAAACCAAAATTCCCCAAGAATGCATCTAGACAAGGCAGGCCAAAACACCAAACGTATTGCACATTGTATCAACAATAAGCATATCAAGTGTATCCATGGGATGTATGGGAGGCCCATGCTCCCCATTATGTATTTGGTAATGTATTAAGTAGATATATTAGATATTAGTATAAATAATGAGCATCATTTATTGTGCTTGTTTTTTCCTCATCAATGAGGTCCCTTCGTAATTGTTATGAAAACGCATCCAACCTCCTAATGAAGCATTCAAATTTTCTTGTGCCACTTTAGTGTCTTACATGTTTTAAGGTTTTATGAATATTGTTTTGGTTTCGAGTGTTATTTTAGGTTTCTCCATTGAGAGGTGAGGCTCTCCTAGCCTCACCTTCGATCTTTGCTACTAGATCTCACCGTGAACAGCAAATAAATTGGAATGAGAGTAGTTCGCTCCTAGACCTAGATTTTAATTAATTTATTTTTCTTGCTTTCACTATCTAATGCTCATTTTTCTTAAAACTTATTTCCTCTAGTTCTTTGTTTATTTTTATTCTGCTTCTAGTTTTTGCTTCCAATTTTCCATCGCGCCCCTCCCCATGGCTACGATATGGCCCTAATGCTAATTTTGCAAACCATTCATAGCTAAAGAATTTAGTGTCCTCTAATCCCCATTTTCTGCAGGCCATTTTCATCGCTCAACCCCTCTCCTTGATGAACATGGCCTCCTCTTGCCGCTCATCCCCAAAATGAAGCAACACCATTGTTCATTGTTTTGTGTGTGAGAGTTGAAGACTCCCTTTATTGAAAACCCTAATCCTGTGAAGACTTTGTGAAGCATGTCAAAAATTTTGGATTTGTATTTCTCTCTGCAACTGTGCAAAGTGCAAATGAGTTTGCTGATTGGGTCACCGAGGTACATCAACAGCCTTGTCAAGTTATTTGTTTTCCCAATCCCCTCATTTCCCATTCCATCCAACTCATGTTGAAAATGGGAAATGGTCATTTAACCTAAAAGGGGGTCGTGAGTGTAAATAAATGATACCTTTATTTGTGTGGGAAGTTGTCACTATTTTTAATACTCAAGAAGTTCCAGCAGATGTCATTTAAGTGGAATACCATCCATATTTTGATTTGAAGGTGCTAAAGAAAATCTCAACTGAATAACAAATTTCTCCATATGATATTCCATTCTATATTCCATTTTCATGGTCTTCTTTACAATCCTCATATTTATGTTCCTTGGTTCAGATGAGAAATCTAGTACAAAATTATTTTCCTCATTGTCATATATTGTGTGACCAGCATTTGCCCCTCCCTGACAATGCACCATAATATCATAGCGTTGTGCTAAAATCTCAACAATATTTCCCTTTCCTTCATCACCCCATTGAGTTCCTAGCACTGCACATACTTGACTCAGGAATCTAACAAGATATTCCATTTTCTCTCTCTTCTCAATAGCCTCGGTCTCCACGACGTAGGCATTTCAATTTATCCTTATACTCTACTGCGAAAACCCTAAATCCACTTCATCCACGCAAGCGCAGACCTCCACCATAAGGCATACCTTCTGCAGCCTGTGAAGTGCATTTCTTATCAGAGGAAATTTTATCACTATATTTTATGAGCTAAAGTTCATAGGAGTTTGGAATGGCAAGTTGACTCACACTAATCTCAATCACATTTCTTCTATCAGCAAAAATTTAGTCATTGGAAATGACAACTTGAGGAAATATGAAAATGAGGTTATCCCTCTTGTTTGTATCATTGTAGCTAATTTTGACAGTCTATGGATATTCCTCAGCCTTTGGGCGCGTGGGAACGATGCACACTAACAGCTCAACAGTTTTTCTATGCACATCTTGATTCAGGTTCAATTATTGGCACATGGCTAGCACATTGTCCCTATATCGGACTATAAAAAGGCTAGGGATACCTAATAAGACTATAATACTTAGGATGGGAGATGATATGGCATGAAACTCTAGAAATAGCTATCCTTCTCAAGTGTTAAACAATGAGAACCATCAAATTAATCTATATTGCGATAATGTTGAGGTAGATTACAGAGGATATGAGGTGACTATTGGAAAGTTCTTGCATGTTTTGACTAGGTGACATCATCCTGTTGTTCCTTGTTCAACGCACCTCTTGAGTGATGAAGGTAGTCACATTCTTCTTTATATGACAAGACATGGGGGTGACCATTTTCTCAAATTTCAGGATTCTGAAGAGATTCAGATCGATGATCTAGCTGATACAATTGAACAAATGTTAGAGAAATGCATATATAAGGAGTTGTTGATACTTGCCAAGATCCAACACTATATTCATAGCTTTACTCTCCTGGTGTGTTGGCAATTGGGAGCAGTTTGAAGGATGAAAGCTCCTATTCTCATCACCTTGATTCTGATGTTGGTGTATTTGTAGTGGATCATTTTACTATTTACACCATGGATTTTTTCAAGAAATTGGACATGTATGACAACTCATCACTAAACAGTTAGTTTCAGTCTTACAATCTAAAATTACTGATGTCAAATACATATTATCGACTTGATTTGTATCCTCGATCTTTAGACAAGGTACCAGTTCCAAATTTCATTGGATCAGTGATGGAAATAATTCATACTGACTCTGCATATAGCCTGTTTATAGGAAAAAATGTTAAAAAATTAGTTGTCTCCTTAGTTCATAGTTCTCCAGTTGATCAGATTAAAATTTCCAGATCTTCACCTACTGAGGTTAACTTCAATGACACAATCACCAAATATTTGCAAGCTGAACATAATATGTTTATCCACTTGTGGCATCATCTGGAACCTTCTCTAGATGAGCTTGGAGACACTGATATGCAAGTTCAATGTGGTGTTCTTATAATTCTATTGCTTTTTATAACATACTCATGGGTTTTCCTACTAAAATTTGTAGGAATATTAATTACATCGCTTTGTACAACAAAAGCATGTTTGTACACCAACCTTTCCTTCTTTCGGATGCCACCATCCATCATTCCTATTAGTATTTTACAACAGTATGTAAAATACCCATTGTAACTTAATGCTTGAAGTCATGAGTTCTCGGATTAGGTGTCTACAAAAAACATGTTTAGTGACCTTATCCATGATTTATAAGCCATTATACTGCATTCATAACATTAGCATCATGTAAACAAAAGAAATAAACCAGCACAACATAGTAATACAATGAGACAACCATATTCACGTGGTGCACCTCATCCACGAGGCTATGTCCACAAATTTAGTTATATTCTTTATTGCTTTATCAAAATAGAGTACTTTACAAGTCACAGCTCATCCATGGCTGGCTTACCTTACCTTACAGCGGATCTATGGATCCAGACCCTATCATTCCTGACTATGCATAAGAATTCCCTTTCCAACATAAATTTGCATATCTTAATCATTCGGGATTTGTATAGAATAATCTATTATATTATTCCAGTTATTATTGATTCCTATCATCTTATTATAATTGCATACAAATTTTGTTCTTGGGTCTCAAAAACCACCAGAAAATATTGCAGCACCAAAACAAAATGCAGCAGAAAGATGCATTCCATCCCATAGACCAAATTCAGGAAAAGGGGAAAAACGAGATACAAGTTTCTACTTCAAAGCCAATATAAGGGTTTAGATCAAAGAGAAACAACGTAACTGAAAAAAATCAAAATAAAGGATATATCAAACCCCTGACAGGCATAACAGTCAGATCCATTACTGTGACACAACTCATTTCATGTTCTGCTCAAAAATTATACAATAGATAAACAAAGAACAGGCAGGAAGTAAAAAATGATGGGGATTCAGACCCAAGCCGACCCCCGATAATGTACAGGTTGGCTGGAAAACGCACTATGGAGTTCAGGATCAATTCAATCCCTAATAGGCTGTACACGCGGGCTAGACATCACCCATTATTTCGTTTGAAGCATACATACGATTCATATTTGACTAAGGCACATCTACCCATACTCCACTATGGATAAACTTAAGAATTCATATTATTCCTAGTGAGAGATATGCCATTGGGATATACTAACCTCGATCTAAGTGTGTTGGATCAAAACACACCTTTAAAAAAAAATGGTTTGCAGGAGACATGGATTATAATCCAAGTCCAAGGCTCTTACTATGCAAATTCTAGAAGTATACAGGCGCCATGGTTTTACAATCCAACCCATAAGTGGGTAGTATGGAGACACTACAACATGCTGTGAGGAACAGAACACCAGATCTAAAGGGAAAAATAAAATCGCTGGCAGTAACCATTGTTCCCGGCAAAACAGAGGCATACCAAATATACCAGTACTCTAACAAAAGCATGCATGGAATGCTTATTCCATATATTTTATGAACACAAGCTTAAATCAGTATTTTGTAATTTTAACAAAATCCTATAAAAACCATAAATTTGAGCCATGTTCCATATCCAATCTCAACTATGAAAAATTGCAGAACATCTCGCTTAGTAGCTAAAGGAAAAGGAAAAACGGGCTTCAGCCAAATCTCAGCACCAGGAAAACAAAATCGCAACATAGTCCTTAACTCTGGAACCACATCAATATAGGGAGGAGGGTTCAGGTCACATTCACCTTGATTTGATTTCTGGGAAGGACTTCGTGGTATGGATTTTTTAAAACAAAAAGAAAAAAAGCACTTACAGATTTTGGTGTTCGGCAAGCTACTTATCCGTAACGAATAGGTCGAATCCTCATGTGAGCATCCCAAGACTTCATGAGAACAATTTCACATTATATATTTCATATCCTTCTGGATTCCCCAAGCAACAACTCGCTTGCCTTTTCCCAAAGCTTTTATTTTCCTTCCCTCTCCCTTTCCAACCAGAACCTGGTTCCTTTTAAAGGGAGGGCAGACCAAGGAGAATTCATGCAAATTTTGTGCATGCTGTGCATGTAGGGTCCCCTCTGTCCCAGAGCAGGTGAACGACTATCAAGGTTGGTGGTAATCAATTCCTTTCTTTAAGCGGGCTCTCTCCTTAAAATATGCCGAGATCAAGGCACCAAATGGGTTGAAGGAATTTAATTCCTCTCTTATAATTAAAATTTAAATGTAAAAGTTTACAAATGTAAAGCGAGGGAGTAATATTGCCGAAAAAGACTCAATGAGTCTTTAGGTCTAAAAAGAGGAAATAAATCCATCCTATAGACCTTGTAATGTAATAAATTAGGTCTTTTTATAAAAAGGGTTTAATTACTATGTTTTTTTTTCCTTTTTGTTCTCATGATATAATTTATATCATGATACTCCATGTTTTCCCTATATTACATCAAAAGTCTTTTTATTTATAGATTTTAATTAAAATACCTTATCTTTTATGAAGGCTTAGTTTTTCATTTTCCCTTTTCCTTATGATATACTTAATATCACAGGACTTATATCTATCATTGATAGATCTCCAATTTAATAATACTTGTATTTTAATTTTTCTTTGTGCTTATGATATGATTTATTTCATAATGTCTTTTCTCAAACCCTTGTTTTGTGATCCCTTATCCCTAGTTCTTTTCGCACCTGTGTTTGTCGGCTTTTGTGTTAATAAACTTTTACCTAACTTTCAGGTTTTCTTCAGGTGGGGCCTTGGCACTTGAGCTCCTCACCCAAAATCCCTCATATAATAATATTTACAATTGCAAAACTCTTAGGGGCATGAAGGAGGGACATTACATCCTCTCCCCCTAAAATTAACACCGTCCTCGGTGTTCTTGTTCTTCACTAACTGTTCCTTTCCTTTTGAGTCGTCTTGGTTGCTTGTATTTCCTATCATGGTCCTGCATTTAAAATCAGACATATGCATGCATACTAGCATCGACATTGAAAGACAATGTAAAACTTAGAAATCCAACATTATACAATTTTCATAACATATCAGTTCTATTGCCAATAACATATATGTACCAGTTTACCTGTACTACACATACCTTTTCCTGGCATTGTTCTCTTCTTTGGACGTCTTCCATCCCAGCATACCAAGTCCTAACAGTACTTCCAGTACCAATTCAATCCACCCAACACAAGGACGATACCCTCGTATCTCCTTTTTTGCTCTTCAGGGTGCTTCACCAAGCTGAGGCACTCTGTTCTCGCACACCCCCATAGCGCCTAGAGGTTATTCTCTTCACAGAGTCCCCCACTCATGTGACAGTCCTCTAATGTGTGCGGAATGAGTCTTAACCAAATTTCTTACATCTAGGCGTCCCCAGAATGCATAATGGTCCCTCGCTGGCCCAAGGGAAAACAAGGTAGCTTTCAACCACTACCTCCATCACCACTCCCTTGTGGTGACAACTTTATACACATGCGATTTAACTCATCATAGTCCTGGAGCTTTAGCCTATTCTCATGGCCATAATTTTCCATGCCTGCAATCACTCCATAGGTGGTGAGTTTATCATTTTATTAATTCAAAGAACATCAAAATTTTTGCATAAGTCATGCCTTACTTCATTTTTCATTCATCTGATAGGAGCCTTTTATCACCAAAATTGACAAGAAGGCATTTACAAGAAGCCACAAAATCTTTTCAATTTCTTATACCAACACCATTTGCAAGAAAACACATAAGACCTAATAATTTTGACAATGCAACCACTCATTAACTTCAATTTATTACCACAGGAAAAAAATTCACCACATCTAAGCTTGTCAATGCCATAAGACCAACATCCAAACCAGTTGTAAGAAAACTCAATCAGCAGAGCTGTCCCCATGAAGTTGGTGTCTAGAAATGCTATTGGACATTTCCTACCGTGCCATGATAATGGTTGGTGTGCTCAGGTGTTCAAGACACCTTCAATTAAGAGAAATTTAGGGAGTGATACTGAAGCTCTAAACCCTCAAATCAACAAAATCAATTTGCACAAAAGAGGCTATATTATTCAAATAATACTCCTTGCAATGTTTAAACATATAGTATTGATTCTTGAATGAATAGATATTTGTATACTAACACTGCTACAACTTTAAATGAACATATAACCCCTTCCTTCTAACATTAGTTACTATCATTAACTTGCATACTAATACCATAATATCGACACCATCGAGCCTTTCATCAAACTTCAATATAAGGTAACAGTTCCTACTAACTTATCGAGTATTTAAACAATAATTCCCAAAATACTTAGTAGCATCATTTTACCGACCAAAATGTATGATGGAATATTTAACTGATACTTTTCCATCCATGCACTTAAGCTTTGTAAAAATGCTTGTATGAAATATCTACCTGGTACATTGCAACACCGGATCTTTGTATTCAGACCCTACCCTTTTAGAAGGTTCTTACGACTTCATCACAGGAAATGCATATGCAGGACTATACTTGGTAAATGCTTTATATGTAGTTGGTGCATTGGTTATCCTAGACAAGGGTTAGCTCCTAAAAAGAAATAAAATGCACCCCTAGGATTTCTTCCAGATTTGCGAATTAAGAGAAAGAAATACAAAATCCCAAGGTGTAAATATGAAATACTGGGTTGAAGGCGAACTCACACTCAATCATTTATTCATGGTAAAAACACAACCGTGGTTTATTCATAACACCAAATCACATAGAGAACTATTTATTCATACATTCACACCCACTTGTAACATAAAAATCGCAGGAATTGCTACAATTGAAAACATGGAGTTAAAAATGCGCAGCCACACATTACAGATCCCCAACGCACTATAATTTATAGATCTGATTTTCTCCTAAAACGTTATATGTAGACTAGGCTACACAACCAATCTTATGAGTGTTTTGATTTGTACATATTTAACCTCTATCAATATTTAGATCCACTACCAGCATCACTTAAATTCTACAAAACATAACATGGGCTCGAACTTAAACTAGTGGCAATGTTGGATCATGCATGAAGGTAAAAACATCGACCGGGAACAAAATTGATACTAGTTAGACTTCAGATCCTCAACACATATTTAAAATAAAATATGCATACCTTTTCTACAAATCAAAACCAAGATCAAAACCACAGATAAGGGATTTACAAAAATCAACCGGCAGACAAAGGATTTAGCATACCTCAGATCTATAAGAACTATGATATGAAATCATGCATTGTTTCTATTGTAATGCTGATGAGGCCTCTTCAAGAGCATAACATATCTCCACAAGGTGCAGAAGTTTCTTCTATCAAATATGCCAAAACTTCAATAAACTTTAAATATATGAAATTATACACCTCTTCATGTCACAGTGCTGACAAGGCATCTTTCAGGAGCATACCATATTTCCAAAAGGCACAAGACACCTACACCTACTTTTAGCTTTTAGTTGTAGATGTAGAAATGAACGAATAACACCATCACATGATTATCCTGCATGTTGGCCAAGTTGGATGCAGAATAACAAGT
>LPNX010741086.1:30312-47168 GCA_001517045.1 Pseudotsuga menziesii | reverse complement strand
GTTGCGGCTCCTAGACCTTTCTTTCGTCCGATTTCCTGAACCGTCCGACGCCCGATTCGTCTAGTTTAAAATCGCTTGTCCATAAGCTTCCACTCGCCCGGATTTGCGGCCAAGAGGAGACAGTTAGATCCCGATTCAAGTGTCATCCGACGTCCGACCTTGTCTTCCCCGCCCGAACTGATTTTTCCACCTCGTCGCCTGTCCCCTGCCAGTGTGCCGTCCGTCGTTGCGGATGAGCCACCCCTCCTGGTTCTCGAAGCACTCTTCCCCCCGACGTCCGATTACCCCTTTTTTTGCCCATGTTTCCGCTCACCCGGTCTCTATATTTCCCCGCTGTTGTGGCTCCTGAAGTCTCGTCTCATCCGATGCAGAAGTTGGTTGACCGTCGCTTATAATTTTGCCCGCCCAAAGCTTAAATCGATACCTTGTACGAGCGAACCTGGCTAGTCTCTTGCGGATTTACAATGCTGGGCAGAGAATGTTTAAATGTTTAAAAAACTCCCCTTTGCAGCGAATAATGCATTGTGATTGTTTGCAGAAGGAATTCGGTGCTACTAAAGCGACCATGGGATAAGACGTAACTTGGTCGGACCGGAACTGGCATGATCACAAGGAAGGCAAAATGCAGAAAAGGAAAAAGCAAGCAAACGAAGGAGGAATGGACAGAGGAGGACTCATCTGTTACTGGTTAGAAGATAAAACGCTCATAGAGAATGATTGGAAAAACGCAGCGGCCAGAACAAGAAGCGGAATGGTTGAAGATACTGAAAAGTCACACGCTGGGGTGGCAGCCCAAGGGGCAGCAGGGGTAGTTTAAATAGAGGGAGGGAGGACTGAAAAAAAGGGGCTTTTTCCTTGGAAAACTTTGTATTTGTTTACTTGTAAGATGAACTACTTCGTTTTGCATAGGAACTACAATTTTTGCCTGTCAGAGAGAGTGAAAAGCGAAATGTATCAATGTAAACTCAATGAATAATGTTGAAGAGGAACTATTTCGTTTTCAGCTGTGTTTCATTTACTGTAAGAGTATTCGATATTCTGAACCTATGTTCTTGCTAAATGTTCTTCAGTAATTTCTGGATATTTTTCGCTGTGAGTAATAGATGTTGTTATAAAATGATCGGCTATCTGGTTATTTGAGTATCTGTAAGGGTTCATGTGCTTTAGAAGAAGTATCAGCTACCTGTGATTCTTCTTTATGTATGTGAAAATGTATTGCTCACCCAAAATGATAACCATGCTCCCTGGGGATAGTGTAGATAGTTAGCTTATTTCTTTTGTATCTGGTTTGGTTGCTCGCGAGCGCAAGACAAGAGGTAAGAACCTGCGCATCACTTTGTGACCACTCCTTGCAGCTTGATCACCTTGCATTTAGTTAGGCACTTGCATATCATTTCTTTAAGTCAAAATGCAAAAACTCAGTGGGACGGGCTGCAACCGGTAAAGCCTTAGTTTTGTTCCTTGACCTACGGTAGCCAGACCGCAAACCGGACGGATTCCCTATTCCAAAAAGTCAACGGGCTAGTTGGGAATGTTGGTTGGGGAGAATCCCTTACTGTTGCTGCCTGCAAATTTCCAGGCCTCAACACTGCGTTAGGAGCTTTAGACCCGGACAACAGTAATTTGATTCATTTCAATGTCAAGAACTATAAGTCTAGACTACCTCACAAACTTGTTTTCCAAATCATAATGAAAGTAGTCTGAAAGAAGGTATTTAGAGATGTCTTAGACGAAGGAGATTCAACTTCAGTTTTGTCCCTGTCTTGTTGGAAAGCTATTGTCTCTCCCAAGTTTGTAACATCACCGACAACTCTAAAAGCCTTTGATTGACGAGGTTTCCAACCCCATTGTATCATACCAGCCCTTTCAGTCAAGCTTGGGTGAAAAGTTGTTTCTATTCAAGTGGAAGTAGTAGATGCCCCGTTAGACTACAACCTCCTTTGAGGAAGAAATTGGTTTTACGCCATGACTGTTGTCGCTTCGACGGTATTTCGAGTTGTCTGATTTCCGCATCTAGGGAGGACTGTCACCATTGACCAGCTCAATTTCTGTACGCTGGATGTTACTACCTCTATGGCTAATAAAATCCTTATGTTAGGCCAATCCCCTCCTCCTTACTAGTCGAGTGGGGTAGGCATGCTGAAGGATTTGTCCCTTGTGGGGATTTATCCATCAACTCCTCCTAACACAGACACGATGACAGTAAATATGATTTCATCATTTGATTATGATCTGAAGGGAAAACAAATTGTTGAGTCCACCTCGTTGAGTCCGCATGAATAAATGTACAATGTTATCCAAACCCTTTTCGATAAACACACTAATGACCTTCATCTGGTGGCTTTGGAACCTTACCACCTACCTTACTAGTTAGAACCCTCTCTTCCTATTCTGGATTATCTCTCACAAAATTTTCCTTCTGATGAGTCCATTATGGAGATTATGAGTACGGATGAGTCTATATGGGAGGATCATCATCATAGATCCTCGTTCCTCCCTAATACTAGTTCGGTAGACCATGATTTTGCATCCCTTTTCGCTACTGATATTGTCAAAACACCTCAAAATCCTATATTTTTGCAGCACATGGATTTTGAAGGAAACCTATGCAACATTATTAAAAAAAATCCCATTGACATATCAGCTAAGCCTGGCACCCTTGAGCATGTTCATGTTGGGTAGAACTGCTCAACAGAAGAATCTGAAGCATACCGAGCACTTTTCAAAGAATTCCAAGATGTTTTTGCCTGGTCTTATGAATAAATGCCGGGGATAGAACCATCCATTGTGGTCCATGAAATAAAAACCTATCCCACTACAAAACCTGTCAGGCAAAAACTGAGACAAGTCCGTCCACGGAAAGCCATAGCTATCAAAGCTGAAATAGAAAAACTTCTAAAAGCAAGGTTTATTTATCCTGTACTCGTAATAGAATGGGTATCGAACGTCATCCCTGTCAATAAAAAGCAGGGCACCATTAGAGTCTGCATCGATTTTAAAGATTTGAAGAAAGCTTGTCCCAAAGACAAGTTTCCCACTCCACATATCGACCAGTTTATCAACAACTATGCCCGAAAGTGTCATCTTCTCATTTATGGATGGCTTTTCAAGTTATAATCAGATTGAGATTTTACCCACCGATCAGCACAAGACAGCATTCATTTTCCCATGGGGAACCTTTGCATACAGGAAGTTACCATTCGGCCTGAAAAATGCTGGAGCCAATTTTCAGCGTGCTATGTCCTATGCGTTTCACGATATAAAACATATTGTAGAACCGTAACTTGATGACCTCCCATCTCATTCATAGCGACGAGAGGACCACCCTGGTCATCTTAGAGACATTTTTTTGAGATTCCGTCATTATAACATATGACTCAACCCTCATAAATGTGTTTTTTGCGTTGAGACAGGATGCCTATTAGGTTTTGCGGTTTCTAAATATGGCATCTAGATAGATCCATTGAAAATTGCTGCTATTCTAGCTCTACCAACCCCAACCAAAATTCTAGAACTCCAAAGTTTGCAAAGGAAGGAAAACTTCCTCCACCATTTTGCAGAGAAAACACACGGTTATATGCGTCTCCTTTAGAAGGACACTCCATTCTTTTGGGATGACCAAGCCCAATGATCCTTTGATAATCTCATGACATCACTCACCCGTGACACACACCCCAGATTATTCAAAGGATTTTCTCTTATACATTGCTGCCTCCACTACTACCATCGCTATGGTTTTGGTAAACGAGAATCCCGACAGTTAGGAGCACGTGATATACTATGCTAGTAATAATCTCATGGATTCTGAAACTCGATACTCATGCATGGAGAAATTAGCATTGGCCACGGTCATTGCTGTTCAAAAATTTCGTCACTACATTTTGCTCCGCACAACCGCCGTATTGGTATACCAGAAGCCTATGTATTACATTCTGACTCATCAGGTGCTCGGGTGCAAGTATTCCCAATGGATAGTTATCCTACAAGAGTTTGATTTGGAATTTTCCAAAGCTACATCAAAGAAATCCTTGGTCTTTGTTGGGCTCATTTGTGATCTTCCTTGTGATTCAACGAAATTTGAGCCTAGTGATTCATTCCCAGATGAATTATTGTTCCTGATAAGCACTACTGACCCATGGTATGGATATTTGCTCATTTATCTCTAGACATAAAGATTTCAGCCCACTCTATCCCGTGATGATCGCCGTCGTATATGTCACCATGCAAAATACTACCTCATCTTGAATGACACCTTTAATCAACGTGGTATCAATTTCGTTCTCCAACGATGCCTTACCCACGAGGAAGTTGAAAAAGTTTTGAATGATTGCCACTCTGGAGCATGTGGCGGTCATCTATCTAGGATGGCTACAGCCCAGAAAATCCTTCGCGCTGGCTATTTCTTTCCTTCAGTCTTTAAAGATTATCACGAGGCTGTTAAGAAATGCCCACCCTATTAACATTTTTATCCAAAAAAGCACACTCATCCTACTCCGTTACACCCCGTCATTGAAGTTGGCCCTTTTTCCAAATGGGGGACCGATTATATGCATTGTAAGCCTACCTTAGTCAGGGGGCATGGTTACATCATCGTAGTCGTTGATTATTTTACAAAATGGGATGAGGCCATGCCTACATATGCAGAGGACGGTAAGACTTCTGCTCTCTTCTTGTTCAATCATGTGATAGCAAGATTCAGAGTCCCGCAGTCCATAGTTACTGATCACAGATCACATTTCCATAATCAATTGATGGAGGAATTAAGTGTCAAGATAGGTTTTCGTCATGAAAACTCTACGCCCTATTATCTGCAAGCTAATGGTCAGGTCAAGGCCATTAACAAAGTTTTGAAAACGATGTTGCGTCAGATGGTTGGAGACCATAAATCCAACAGGCACCATATTCTTTTCTCTGCTCTTTTGGCTTATAGGACTTTGATGAAAATAGCTACCAGTTTCACACCTTTCTAGCTTGTCTATGGACTAGAAGCTATCTTGCTGATTCAATGTCAGATTCCATCCTTGAAACTTGCTGTCGAACTTCTCCCGGACACTTTTGCAGAGGAAGAGAGATTTCTATACTTGAATAACCTTGACAAAACTAGAAAAGATGTTGCCTTAGTTAATGAGGCACACAAGAAACACGTCAAGGCGCAGTATGACAAGTCTATCCAACCTCATGCCTTTAACAAGGGTGACGTAGTTTTGAACTATGATCAGAGATATGACAAACGAGGGAAAGGGAAGTTCGAATCCATGTGGTACGGTCCTTTCGTTATTTCCAAAGTTTTAGAGAAAGGGGCCTACGAGCTCATGGACTATGATGGAATCCCCTTAGGACAACCTCGTAATGGGTTGTACCTGAAGAGGTACTATTCCTATATCTTTCTTTTATAGTACCTTGTATATATGTATATTACTTGAATTTTAGTGTGCTTAAGTATTTTCAATATGGTTTTGAGTTTAGTCTCCGTATCTATTTATACCATGTTGTCTGTGCAGAGTAGATGGATTTCTATGGCTTCGCTGATGGAGCTTACTGCCACACCTTGAATCTTGCCTCAGCTACTTGGGTTCTCTATTCCCCAGCTTACAATTTGGTCAGTTTAGGAGCAGTTTGTATTGGTCCCACTACCAACAATATCGTCGAGTATTGAGCAGTCATAGGTCTTCTGACGAAAGCTGCCTCCCAAGATGCTCGCAACTGGTAGTCTTGATGGACTCACAACTTGTGGTTTGTCATCTAAACCATGTCTATACCATTAGGAATACCGTGCTTCTCCATCTCTTCCAGAGGGTACATTTATTAGAAAGGTCATTTGAAACTATCACCTATAGGCATATCCCTAGGGATCATAATGCAGTTGTCGACTCATGGGAAAATTACATCCTAGACTGGCATATTGCCCATTCATGACATGAAAATCAAACATGGTCCACTGTAAATAAATTGTAAAAGACACATAAAACTCATATAAAACACATTCACCATTTGAGACATATAAACACCCAAGTAGAATTCTGTGTATATATATAAACATGTTTTACAAAAAATAGGTCACGAGACCTCATTTGAAGCGCTTAGGATTTCAAGTAAAAAATCATCATACAAAAGTCATGAAGTTATCTATCAGCTTTCAGTGAATACATCATCCACTCTATCAGCTAGTGATGCTCGTGGTAACACATGACCTTCCGAGCTACTTGACGTAGCAGTCTGCTGAAACGACCCGGTACTCCCGAAGTAGGCCTCTGGTACCTCAGTGGGAGATCATCGATCGAGGCATCCGGGATGTCTAGAGTCAACCTCTCGAGGTTATCCTCTAGCTCCCCTGTCACATCATCGCCCTGTGGTACAAAATAGACTCTGGCTCACCTGTTTAGTGGAGAGGCTCCACCTGGTCGTGCTACGCCAACATTTGCATGAAAAAATTCAAGTCCCATTACTAAACATAAAAAAATATAAAACATAAAAACACAATTGCCATTTTAGAGCTTTCGTTTCTCACCAATATCACCCCACTGTCCACCGGGTGGAAGCAGTAGGTCTAGGTCACCACTGAAGTTAGTGCCAGTATATGCATAGTCCTCCACCATGGGGAGCTGATCTCTCAACCATCAGAAGAATGGGTCATCGAAATTTACCTTACCTCTACCCGCTCCAGTATGGGCCATAATCTGTACCCATCTCAGCATGCGAGGGTCTCGCGCCCTCAACTCTGTAAAGACCACCTGGGGAACCCGCTCAAAAAAGAAACACGCTAGAATGGAACCAAAACTGAACTGCTTCAGCTCCCCCTGCCGACACTTGGTCAGTTGATCCTTGAATATTAGAAGTAGAGCTTCCTCCCAGTTGAATACTATGGGCACCATGGCCTCTATGGCGTAGAGCATATGCGCTCTATATGCCTGATGAACCCCTTGGATTCCCACCACTCTCTGCATGGTAAACAAAATTGCTCATAGTGGGCCATCCACCATTGCTTTTATGGGAATTTTCTTCCTCGATGTCCTAGTCCCAGGAATATAATGGCTGTTTATCAACTCCTGAGTAGTAATGTCCCATCCACGAGAACTAGTCAAATATATGGGAGCACCTCGTCTCGATAGGCCTATTAGGAAGTAGATGCCCTCTACTTAAATTGTCAATACATGAGCACCCACCTCAAAATACTGTTGCTCCGGATTCCACATCCAAAAGATATGCTCTAATAGGCGCTCATGTGATACCATGCTGAGTGTGTGGAAAAACTTTAGAATACCACAGTCTCTCAACGTGGCTATATTACAACTCGTGTTTCGTTCAGAAAATGCATCATCATTGTCATGTTGCCTCTCTTTCCAAATGACCATTTTTGACAAGTTCCATCATTGTCATTGTCATGGAACCTGTCAAAAACCATCACAATACCAATTAGAAACATTCCCAATCATTCAAACCACCAAATTTGAGCTAGTTTGGCTTGTGCATGCATTTTTGCTTACCCACGGTTGGCACCGCCTGTGTCCCATTGAGGACAGGCGATGGCACCGCCTGTGTTAAGTGTTTTAGGCACGATTCTAGTGGGGTACCGCTTATCCCGCAAGGGATAAGAGTGGTGCCCGCTTCCATGGTTTTAGGGCTCGCCCAATAGGCCCAAAACACCAATAAAAATAAAAAATGAAAGGATGAAATGAAATAGCAAGGTTAAGCTATTACCTAGAACTGACGGTGCATAAATCCGATGGTAGATTCTCCCGGAATCAGTAGTTGAAAATCTGACCAAGAAAATGCTCCAAAGGCTCTCCACTATGGGTAAACGGTAAAATGTTTTGATTTTTTACTATTTACATACCTTTTATATGCATTTTAGGTTTTGGCATGTCATAGTCTTTAAATTCTATTAGTCATGATCCTTTAATGTCGTTTATTGGAGAGTTTTAGCAATTGTTTTCAAGTCGTTGCAGGATGAAGAGCAGTAGTAGTAAACGTTTTGGGAGTTTGTTTTTGACTTTTTTGCACTACCATAAAATGAAAAAAGTCTTTGAGCATTTATTGTGACACTTTGGTCATGCTCTCAAAACTTAGCATCAAAGGTCTGAGTCCTTTTCTGATTCTTTTCAGACTCGTAAAATCCCTCATTATGAAAAGAGACCTAGTGGAGTCTTCTTTAAACTCTTTTCGGGCTCCTTAAATACGAAAAGATTGTCGAGTGATCTTGTCTTCTTCACACTCGTTAAAGCACTTGAAGAGTTGTTTATATGACGGTAGGTTATCACTTTTTCGGTTCAGATGAACTATTTTTACAAAAAATGACCCTGTGGAGTCTTCTTCCGTGGTCGTTCAGACTCTCTAAACATGAACGATACTGAGTTAACTTTCATTGGACTTGTTGAATTAAACATTGAGAGACCCGCTTTTGGGAAATGAACCCCTCCTCTCTCAGGTTCATAAAACATATGAGTTTGTACTTGTCTTCGGATGAGCTATAACGAGTGTTTGTTACCCTCTTCGAGCTCGTAAAAATGAAAAGAGGCACTCATCAACCATGATGGGGAAAATTGGAAGAGAATCATTTTGCAAATTAAATGGCAGTTTGTCATCACCTTTGAACATGGCACTTGTCTGCATATCATTTCAGTCAATTGGGTATTCAGCTGATTTCCATGATGATCCACTTTCATGGGTCATGTCACTCCTTTGATTCTTTCAAAAGAATGCATTGTCCACCGTCACACTATGTGTTTTTCTAATCTAGTCATGCTGCCAAGTCTTTTGTCGTGTCACTCGATGTTCAAAGGGAAGTTGAAGAAGTTTACCTCTGCAGTCAAAACAGTCTCTGTATCAGTACTTTTGAGTCAGTCTTATGGTTACCTCATTCACATCGTTTTAGAACTTTTTTCTGAGTTTTGTGTCGTCAATGTGGGATTCATCATGGCCCTCCTTTGACGAGACTATTCCTGTTAACATCAGCTCATCATCCAGGAAATAGTCTTAGAAAAAAATTTAGTACCTTGAGATCTGTATGCCTCAATGACAGATTCTCTCGCTCTCGACATAGGTTCATATCATTCACCTTTGATCAATAGAATCGACTGGGTGTTCGACATCAGGACATCTATTCACACTCAGTAGATTATACTAGGGTACCTTGGGAATCATTGACATCAATGGTGATCTCCCTCGCACTTGTTAACGGTTCACATCATTGTCCAGTAATCAAGTGGTTTCTACCATGTTCAACTTCAGAACATTGTAATCACATGGATAGAATCATACTTTGTGGAAAACGAGACGAAGACCTTGGGTACTTGTTTAGAACTCATTCCTCTCCCCAGGTTGAGATGGAGTTTTGTATATCTAGCATGGATCCACATTTGTATGGTCATGGCTATGCTCAAATTTGCGTCTGTGTGACATAGATCTACGTTGTATCTCTGGTAGCTATGTCCAATTTTGAGTCCTCTATCACATGGATCTACACTGTATTCTAGTAGCCATGGTTGTTTATTCCTCTCATGGATCTGCCTTGTATTGGTCTACAACCATGAGTTGGTTACATTTGTCTATGAGTCAAAAGTATTGATGTAGTACAGTTTCCTACTCAACGACATTCTCCAACATTCTCACCTCGAAGTGACAACTTGTTCTCTCAAAGCTCTCGCTTATCATATCCCTCTAAGCCTCATGCTTTGGGGGGCATTCTGTTATACCCAAATTCTGTCACCAACATGTGATGAGATGCTTAGTCCCTTATGTTTTCCCTTAATCCCAAAACTTGGAGTGGAAACTTGCTCTGGATATCAATTCTACTTGAAAAAAACTAGCACCGTGCTTACCCTTTGGCTGATGAGTAGTACCTTGTTCAGCACCGCCTGTGTCCTATTATAGAGAAGCGGTGCCACCGCGGAAGTGATTTATCTTTGAAGCGGTTCTCACCTAAACCGCTCTGTCATAAGGGAACAAAAGCAGTACCCTTGGTAAAATGGGAAAAAGAGAAGTTTCTCGAGGCTTCTAGATCACGAGCCTTGTGTCCTCCCTTATCCCTATCAATATGGGTTAGTTTGAGCTCAAGATCCCTATTGGTAGGATCTTAGAACCACCTCACCCACAATTATCTCAACTATCCCTATTGATTGAGCCCTATAAATACAAGCTCATGTCCATAGTTGAGGGAGAGAACTGAATGGTATTGTTATGCTGTTGAATTGACTACCTAGTCCAATCCATTGGAGAGCACAAGAGAGCAAGTTGGAGCTTTTGAGGATGAGGTGTTTGTCTTGTGGAGGAGTTTTTCAACACTAAGGCAATGGTTGTAAGCTTCTTCATTCATTTCTTAATGCAAAGCTGATTTCCGTCCCACATATCTATTGTTTTGATTTCGTATGTATATGTTACTGGATTCCTTAGTCACTAGTGTGGACGTGTAGATTTTTTTCTGGTAGCTTTGATGTTCTTGTTTGTTTGACATGTTTGCAAGTACACAGGTTCGTGATCAAAGCAGTATTCTAGGTGTTTACAACATTTAGGGAAGGTCTTCATCCTTTGTCATTCACTCATTTGTTCTGGATCTGAACCATTCAGACGAGAGGAACAACTTCTGTCTGTAGAAGGTGCAATATTCCTGATTACAGCCCCACTCATTGACTCAGCTATGAAAATTGCTTCTTGGAAAGACCTTCTAGTCAAGCTTGAATCAAAACTCTCTTCTTGGACCTTCAAATCTCTAA
Source organism: Pseudotsuga menziesii (assembly GCA_001517045.1). Lineage (NCBI taxonomy): Eukaryota > Viridiplantae > Streptophyta > Pinopsida > Pinales > Pinaceae > Pseudotsuga > Pseudotsuga menziesii. The sequence continues at coordinate 36,459 of LPNX010741086.1, read as the reverse complement.
ACTTCCCTGGTCGCCTCATTTTTCTAAAATCGGTCCTCCAGACCATGCCTTTATACCTCTTCTCAGTCATGACTTCTCTTTAGAATATCCTAAAATCCATTCAGAACTTGCAACACAACTTCTTATGGGGAGGAGCCCCTCTACACAGAAAATGGTCGCTGGTATATTGGAAAACTCTCCGCCGGGACAAAAATAAGGGAGAATTGGGCCTCGGAGATCCGCTAATTCTAAACCGGGTGCTTTGCTCCAAACTATGGTGGTGATGCATCACTGAACCTAATCTTCCTTGGACTATAATATGGAGGGATAAATATACGAAGGAGATTAGACAGGAGGATCTCATCAGAACGGAGGACTTAGAAAATGGCTCGATCATCTGGAATGCGGCCAAAGCTCAAAGAGATCTCATTCGTGCCCACAATTTTTGGGATATTAGAGATGGTAAATCAGCTCTGTTTTGGGAAGACGGGTGGAAACAACTCCCCCCACTCCAATCCTAAGAAAAGAATCTAAGTATGCAAACCAACATGCATTAAACAGGCAAAGTAATAGTTGCTCACTACTAGATCCAACCCCCACCCCACAACATGTGGAAAACTTGGATATCGAAAGAAGAATGGAGGGGCAGGGAGCTCTTCAAGAGGATAACAATTTCTAGAAAGACTTAAACTCTAGGAAAACTCTCATCCAAGCGACCCCAGATAAATTGAGATGGGGATATCAACCCAAAGGATAATTCATAGTCAAATAAGCCTATCAGCTATCAAATCTGAGCCTGGTCGATCAGAAAGATTGAATCTGGGACAAAATACAGGACCCTATCCTCTGGACGAAAGTCAAGACCTTCCTTTGGCTTATTGTTCATGGGCGTATACTCACTTGGGACCAACTTAGAAAAAGGGGTTTCGAGGGGCCTTCCAGATGTCCCTTATGCAATCAAGCAGAAGAAAACATGGAGAATTTCCTAAATCAATGTCCCTTCACCTTGGAGATCTGGGACTAGGGAACTAGCCTATTCAAACAATCAAGCAAAATCTGAAACGACCTAAGTAATACCATCCAGGTTGGAATCCCCACCTATTCATGAGCCCCTTTCTCAATAAGACCTAGACCTTCTTTCCCGGCCTGGCTATATGGAACCTGTGGAAAGAAAGGAATAGGAGGATTTTAAAAAATGAAACCTTCTCTTCTAACAGTGTCCTCTCTCTCATTAACTCCAATCTCCAAGAGACCCTGCAGCTCAAACATTGGTCAAACTTGGACATGGCGGGCTCCCCTCATCAGAAAATTATTCTCCTAACATGGGACCTTCAAATTTCAACTCTTAACCCTGCTAGCTTCTCACCCTCCCCCAAGATTAGCATTCCTTCTACCTGGTCCCCCCCCTTAAATATGTTCATCAAGTTAAACTTTGATGGAGACTCCAAGGGAAACCCCAGGCCTTTCAAAATAGGTGGAGTTTTTAGAAATGAAAAGGAAGACGTTCTGCACATTTTTGTGGAGTCCATAGGTTCCTCCACCAACAATGTGTCTGAGCTATTAGCGTTAATCACATGACTCAACATAGCACGAAATCTCAGATGGATATCCCTGATCATTGAAGGAGACTCTCAGATCATGATAAACACTATGCAAAAACTATCCATCAGCACCCCTTTGGGCAAGCTGTCAAAAAATTGGTGTGTAGACTGGCTGAAGGAAAAGCTTCAGGTCTCCCTCTTTTATTTCCAGGTTATCCAAGAAAGACACATACAGAGACATGGAAATAAAATAGAATATCACTTAGCAAATTATGGTACAGACACGACGACGAAGAGCCTTGATCAGTAGTGGATGCAGTTCCATCTTCAACCTCTCAAGGATCAACTTCAACAAATCAGGGAACAGGATGGCCCATCCCCACAGCGGGTGAACATGCATTTGGTTGAGGGGGAGGTTGAGAGGCACGTGGTAGGACTCACCATCCTCGGTGCTAACACCTCACCACCCTCATCCGCCCTTCGTTAATTACACATCTCCCATGCGTCGACTACAAAGGAAATGCTCGCACTCCTGAGCACTCAACAAACAACGGCTGTGGCTTTAGTTTTGTGAGGAGGCTCGTACAAATGCACATAACTTGGTAATCATGACATGGTTCAGGGAAATTATGGTTTTGAATGGGATGATATGGTGGAGAGGCTAGCATATATCTAGCATGCTAGTTCATAATATTACTCCACCAGGTTTTATAAAGACTCACCCTCTCCACTGGAAGGCTTTCCCAAACTCTGTTTGTCAACAAACCATCTCTTGGATGCTCCCCATGGAGTTCCCTCGTAACAATTTCAGGCCAGAGGTTGGTGCTTTCCTGTTCTTGCTTGCTGAAGGGTGGTGCGACATTGGTGAGTGGAGATTTGATCTGCGTGCTGCGGTCTGCAATTACGGTTTCACCCAGGCTAGGGACTTCCCGGGTAAGATTCAAATTCCTCCTATTGTCTGTTTGTGTAACCATTTCTGGAACACCCTGTCTCTCCACCACCTCCTTGTCTTGGCTGCAAAGTTGAATTCTAGGGAGCTTCTTCTTAACCCAGATGACACTCTTACTGCACCTAGGATGTTATGGACTCTATCCCACAACCTCATTGGGTACATTGAGAACGCCTCTGCCAGTTTTTTTAGACTCTACCCGACCCCTTACCAAGTTTTCCTTTGGCTCTTGACGGCATCCCTCCTGTCTGAAATCATGCCTCCCTGAAAGCACTATCGCCATGCTTCCTTCCCTCCCGTGACTGGCAAGTCAGAACCTATGAGCCCGCCCCTCCAGTTTCAAAAGCAACTAGTGGAAAAGAGCAAACATTACAAACGTGAAATCCCTGATTTGGTCCAAGCCAACATTCAGTGCGCTTAGAGAGAGGCTAAAATGGAAGGAATCTACTTGGGACCAAAGGAAATTAAAAAAGAATTCAAGGACTTAGTACCAGATCCTGGTTCCTCTAGAGGCAGACTCACTCTTTATCAGAAATCCCTGGAGCTGTAATGGTCGCAGAAGATGATGCTCGACATAACTTTAGTGGAAAAGGATGAACACCATGGGGAAATTCCTCTTCAGTAGGACAAAATTATGTTGTTGATGCAAAGGATTCTGTACAATCAGGCTGAGTTCGCTAAGAGATTGGGTATGAAGCTCGAACCTCATGAACAGTCTGTTGATTGACCATGTTTTTCAATTAGTCTCTGTTCTAGTTTATTTATGTTTTAAAAACTTCAGTTAAAGGGTGATATTTTTTGTTTTCATGGAAGATACATTTCTAAGACTTATCAAGAACTCACAATGACTCTGGTATTGATAATAGAAAGAAATAAAAAGATCAACTAATTTAAAAAATAAAATTAAAACAACTAAATTGTAATCAAATTAATTAAATATAATTAACATCTAATTAATTAAAATATATTAACATTTAATTAAAATTTATTAATCTTTAATTAAATTTATTATCATTTAATTAATAAGTATTTGAATTCATTAGAATTGATTAAAAACAAATATGGATCTACATATTTATGAAAAACTCCACTTGAAAATTGGTCGTTCCAAATTATTTAAGAAGAATTCTCTTGAAGAGAAGAAAACTTTTTTGCTACATAATTGGAATAACTTAAAAACCCTTATCAACTAAGTGTTATCTAACTCTTATCATAACACTTTGAGGTCATATATTATCAAAATCAATATGCTTTGATTTTAATGGTTTTAGGAATTATATTGAAATGTGAAAATACAATTTATTATGTTAAAGTGGAAGTTTGGAGGATGACGTAACGGTGTTGGCTAGCGGTTGGGGCCTAACAGACCCAAGATCCATTTTTAAATAGGCTTATGATTCTAGCTTTGATTTCAGAGATGGAATTTTAAGTTGACACTTTTTATTTTTATTTTTTTGGAAATTTACTTCTTATAAATCAAGGTTATTAATTGGTTTCGAATGATGGTAATGAGTCAACTCACTATTTTGCTTTCACTATCAATTATAATAAATTTTACTATTTTTATTTTTGTTTATAAATAATAAGTCTTTTATTTTAATTACCTTAATTCATTTTTGGAAAAACAATTATACCACTACACATTATAATATTCAATAATGAATTTGTGATTTTAATTTTACTATATCTCATTTTTGGAAAAACAATTATACCACTACCCATTATAATATTCAATAATGAATTTGTGATTTTAATTTTACTATATAAAGAAGAATGGTAAGTTTTTTTAATTTTTAGAAAGTGTAATAACTTAAAAAATATAAGTGAAACTATAAATCATAAATCAAACCTAAAATTAGATTTAAAATCTAAGGTTATTAGCCTACGAGGCATAGAATAGACAACAAATAGGTGTAGTGCTAAGACACTCCTTGCTTAAGATCATTAGTTTGAAACAATGTGTGTACCAGCCTTACAAAAAGAAATAATAATAATAAAGTTATTAAATCTAGATTCATAATCCCTTTTAAGTTTTCTAAAAACTTAAAAATATACTTCATACTTACACAAGGTTTTATCCTTCTCTAATTCCCCTTTCATTGATATAAATTTTACTGCATACTTAAACAAGGATTCATACAACTCAACCTCTTTCAATGATTTAATTTTTACTTCATACTTAAACAAGGATTTATACAACTCAACCAATTATACAACTCAAACAAAAAAGCATGTGATCTATATTCATTATTCATAGTTTCACACTTACCTAATTCACCTTTCATTGATACGATGACGATGATGATGGTTAACGTCCACTGAGACCAAACTTTGGTCCATCGAACCTAAAGAAAACGAATTATTTATAATTGTATTCCTATGCTCAAAGAGCTTGGAGAGAAGCATCCCCAACTCACTATAAATTTTATTACATATCATGAAAAAATTGTAAATTAAAAAAATAAATTTATAAATCATAAATCAAACTTAAACTTAAATTTAAAATAAAAAATGATTAAATATAAACTTTGAATTTAAAAAATAAAATAAAAAATATACTTAATAATTAAACATATATTTATGTAACTAATAAAAAAAATCTATATTCATGGTTTGACCCTTCCCTAACTCCCGTTTGGAGGCTTAGGCAATGCAATAAAAAATTAAGTTTGTCAATGAAACAAATCATTATCATAAAAGTTGAGGATCAAACAAATCATCATTGTCATACAAGATTCTATCATCATAATAAAACACATGTATTAGAAAACAAGCCCAAAGGATGCCTAGTTCAATAGATTTGTTCTTACATCTCGAATCTTCGCAAAAAGCTTTGGCGTGGTATAAGCATTAATCAAAACTAAATTTTGTTGAAATTGTAATTTGGAGTGTTTAAATCACAATTTCAACTATTTGAGTAGTTATAAAATTGGAGATTTAGTCAAAAACAAATAGACATGATTATTAAAATTACAAAAATAACAATTTCCAAAACCAAATTTAACCAATTTTTATAAAAAAAATCAACGATAAAAATAAAACATTTTATTAATCTTTTATCCTCCTTAAAAAGCTTTAAGAGCATATCTAATGAACAAGCATTCTCTTCTTTAGCTAACCTAACAAATAAACAAGCTAATGAACCAACATTCTCTTCCTTCTTAATTATAATGAATTTGTGGGAAAATGGAGGGCCATTGGATCTATACCACCTTCCATGAATTATATTAAATTAAGGTATTTAATTATGATTACGTGCCCACAAACCACGTGACGAAATTGGATGGTATTGGAGACATAGCTTTTATTCTTCCTCATTGCATCATCATTTCTAAATGCACAACTATGAGCCAATGAGCTCTACAATGATGGGATAACCAACAAAAGTGGGATATTAGCTTAATTCAATGGAGGTTGGGAACCAATGTATGGGATTTTTATTCTTTTGTGAATGGGAATAATATTGTTGGTTGAGAGGAAGTTTTTTTTTAAATGGAAATAAAGGAGAGAGGAAGCAACAAAGTGGTTCTCGTCTTTGGTTTTTAAAATATTGTAATGTTATGTATTATATTATTGCGCCGAGAAGCGCTCTACAGTGCAGTATGGGGGAGATCTTGTAACATAACGTTCCTCATGTAAATGAGGGCTATAAATATTATGAGGGAGATGTTGTAACAT
>LPNX010741086.1:16649-27132 GCA_001517045.1 Pseudotsuga menziesii | reverse complement strand
CATAAAGCTCAAAAAGGCTGACTTACCAAAATATAGCAAACCCCCATAGGTGGCTAAAGCACTTTCCAAATCTATCAAGGACCTCACGAGTTGGAAAAAGCATGAGTGAGTTGTTAAGGAGATGGAAAAAACATGCTAATCCTATAAAATGGAGAAAAGCTAATGGAGGATGGGTTGGAAACAAAAGCTCCCAGTTTCCTAGTTGACTAGCTTTTATCTTATCCGTAGAAAAACAGGAAAAAGCAGAAAAAGCAGAATAAAGCAGAATCTGCTATAAAGTACTGTATACTAATTCTGGATGGTCAAAAGGTGGTCAAGATCAACCCAGAATTGGAAATAAATCATTCCTAGGATATAGATGGCATGTATTGACTTTAAGGTGCAAGTGGATGCCAACTAATTAAGCTAGTGGGTGAATAATTAATCAAATAATGATTAATTATTTTATCCTAAGTTGTTAGTGGGTTTAATATATTCCAACATCCCCCTATAAGTCTGACTTTATGATGGTATGACAAAAAATATAGATGCATATGGATGCATATAGGTCCCAGCAACAAGGCTATGGTCACCCTTTAACAATTATTATGTCCAAAAAAGTGAGGAAAGAGGCAAAACCACATTGGGAAAATCCTCCCTCAAGATAGGACAAGGCACATAATTTGAAATGTGTCTTCAACATATCTTCATCTTCAATTTAATTAGCTGATTGAACTGCTTTTGGATGAAGCACTTACTAAAGAAATCATGAACTCCATGATCATGCGCTGAAGTGTATAACCTACAAGAAGGAAGAGGAGAGACTCCTTATATCTCATCAACTAATGAATTAGGAGCATTATCTGAATGCTTCTTGCTGCTGTCAAACTCTGATCTGCAAACATAATCTGAAATGGAAAAGAGATCTTTGCATACTCCTTCCCAAATAGTACAAAAGTTAAGACAATTTATTTCACACCCAATTCCCTGAATAGCTGCAAAATTGTGATGTGAATCACATGTCAATCTTCCAATCTGTTGTAGCACCTATATAGATTTGATATGAGGCTAATAAAAATATGATATATCAGAAACATTAGCATATGGAACAGTAAAGACAAAGGCTTCAGTGGCTCCATGATGATATAGGGCTAGACTAGGAAAATTATGAACAACTGGGGAAAACTGATAGGTGTAAAAATCTGAATGATGGATGGGCTTAAGATCTGAACAATAAGTGTTTAGAAAATATCCAAACATGTTTAATATTAGTCCAAATATGACTAAGGACATGGATAACCAGCCAATGAAAGATAGGAAAGAATTCAAACCATGTAAGATAAATATCACTGCATAAGAGACCAATGGGGAATCAACTAGTGATCTTGGGATTTGTATAGTCTTTGGATTATTCAGAGGTATGGTAGATGGTATGGATGGTGGTATTATATGTGTCATGACATGCATATCAGCCTGCAAACAATATTCTAAATCAGAATCCAAAGGATCACATATAAGCATATCAATAGACTCATGGGAATACATTGGTAATGAATCCTCTGTATGAAAGGAGGAAAGAATGAGATGTTCACAATGTTCAAGAAGGCTCTGAGTATTGATGCCAAGAACAAAGGAGGATATGCTGAAGCGCATGAGATCAAGTAAGGTAAGTGGTATGACACAAATAAGGCTTGATGTGGCTAAGCAAACATCCTGTAAGTCACTGGGTTGCGCACAATCAATGAGAGAGGTATGCAAGAGGTGTAAAGAATTTGGCACATAGATATCAGAATCTAATATAGGAGATTGAGAGAACAATGAATGGGTTATAGGATCATAATCAATATCAGCAGTATCTCCATATGTTACTTCTTTTTCATCAATAGTATCACAAGAAGAAAAATCACCTTCAAGAGACACATAAAAAGATGGCTCTTCAATATTTGCTTCTTCATTGAAGGAGGAAGCATTCGAATCAATGAGGGTAGTAGCAACATGAAATTTATGAGAAATTTCTTCATCATGATCAACTTCATCAGAGAATTTAGAGGCCAAGAAATCTTGAGAGAGAGAACAAGAGGAGATGCTAGGTTCGCTCCATGCTTCATCTTCAATTTCCTGCAAACCAAAAGCTTTGTCCAAAATTTTCCAAAGCTCAAATGGAAATTCAGCAGAATCTATGAGATGATATATATTTGGAGACATTCCCAAACACATAATTCCATAAGCTCTATCACAATTATTTATCCAATCAATCTTCTCTTCATAAGACTCAGGTTCACTCAATGCACCAATGGAGACATCAAAGAGACATTGCCTCTTCAAGTATGCACTCATATTTGGCTTCCAATCAGCATAGTTGAAAGAAGATAGTAGAGGAAATTTTGAATCCATATTGAATTTGTTGATATGCTCTAAGAGATACTCTTTGCAACCTGCAAAACAAACTAGGAGAAAATCTTGTAGGCTAGACAAGCTCTTCTTTAGAGAGGGATAGGAGACTGGATGTGCTCATCAACTCTGTAGAACTTGATCAACCTTGCTGCTCTGATATCATGTATAAATAATAGATCAATGCTATGTGCAATGATGCTAAGAATAAGCATAGGAAATAGATTTTGCTACTAAGAATTCTCACAAGCATACACAGGAAAACTAGAGAGAAGAAAAGAGACTGAATCACATGAATGAAGAGATGAATATTGGTGTGTATCCTTCCATTGACTAATTATGAATAATAGTGTACATAAATAGTACATCCCTCATAGGAAAATTGAATTGTATGGAAACAACTCATAAAGCTCAAAAAGGCTGACTTACCAAAATATAGCAAACCCCCATAGGTGGCTAAAGCACTTCCCAAATCTATCAAGGACCTCACGAGTTGGAAAAAGCATGAGTGAGTTGTCAAGGAGATGGAAAAAACATGCTAATCCTATAAAATAGAGAAAAACTAATGGAGGATGGGTTGGAAACAAAAGCTCCCAGTTTCCTAGTTGACTAGCTTTTATCTTATCCATAGAAAAGCAGGAAAAAGCAGAAAAAACAGAATAAAGCAGAATTTGTTGTAAAGTCCTGTATACTAATTCTGGATGGTCAAAAGGTGGTCAAGATCAACCAAGAATTGGAAATAAATCATTCCTAGGATATAGATGGCATGTATTGACTTTAAGGTGCAAGTGGATGCCAACTAATTAAGCTAGTGGGTGAATAATTAATCAAATAATGATTAATTATTTTATCCTAAGTTGTGAGTGGGTTTAATATATTCCAACAAATAGAAGTATTTTTTTAAAAACAAAAACAAATAAATATTTTTAAAATAGATTTAGTTTTAGTTTATAAAACATTTTAATATTAAATAAAAAAAATCTTTTTTAAAAATAATAAAATTTAAAAGTTTTTGTTGTATTTAAGGGAATCGATAATTGAGGTCGGGCTTGTACTTGCGTGATACAGTGTTGATTTTGGTATGATACCATTATATCTTTAGGCGTGCCAACATCATCTCACATGCGACACATATGGATAGTCGAGGTTTGAATCCATGATGTCATAAGGAGTACCTTAACAATACACCCTATCGATGGTCTACATTTCGGGGCAATAAAATCTAAAATCAAGTAAAACATTATAATATTGAAATCCAAAAACCCACTCAACACAAAATATCCTCAAAATTCAAAAACTCAATTATATTTAAAAATATCTAATATCCCATAAAACAAAGTACCCTCAAAACAAAAATCTCATAGTTACTCTAAAATCCCATAAAATAAAAGTACCCTCAAAACCAAAATCTCAATATTAGTTACATGTAAAAAATGAGATATACTCATTATTTCCCTAGATCTGGGTGATGTTTGGCAGATGGTGCAAGGAGTAGAGGCCACCAGGATCAATGGAACATCTTGGTGATAGGAAGAACCAATTGGCCACATTGGTCGATGCGTAATCGAGGGAAATTAAAAGGGGATGCCTTAAGGCGTTCTCTTGCATTCAATTTTTGCATGTGGGTGAGCGGTTGAGAGTTATGGCATTAGAAGAAAACATAAAAATGCGGTGAGCCTAGGCGATAGCACAAGAGTTTTGGCAATTGAGGTTGGATTGGATTACATGAGGATATTTGGTTGTGGGCAGGGGATGGTGGACTATGCCATTGTGTGGGGTGGATGGAAACTATTCCACTGTAGCAATGACTCCACAACAAAGAGCTCGAAGTCAATGAAGTGGAGGCGACACCATAATCCTCTACTATAAGGAGAAAATTACTCATGACATCTCACCTATACATTTGCTTAGAAATTGAGAAATTGGAAGAGTAGATGTTTGGGTTTTTAGTGGAAGAATAGGATTTGGTTACCTTGGAGAGTTTACTTTGAGCAATCATGACTCTTCTGTGCATGGCAATTTTGGAAAGGAATTCTTCGAGAGAGGGCATTAGGAAGCACATTCAAGGATCATGGGAGGACATCTATTTCTTAGACATAGTAAAGATGGACTTGCTAGTAGATGTCATTGCCACACCCCTTTTGTTGGAAGCGCAACAAGTGGGTATTGAATCCAACCCTATCTTGGTTTCAAAAAGCGATAGTCATCATGTTTAATATTTTTGCATATTAGTTGATATATAATAGTACAATTGTAGTTATAAGCTTTAGACTTTTCAGTTTTCAAGTATGTATTCATGGACATGTAAAACATTGGTTTACAAGCAATTTCAGGCAGGTAACCCCCATAACTTATGGATGGCTGGGCTTACCTGGTAACAAGCCAATCATAATATTTTTGTAAATTTTATTTATATTTAAATTAAAATTTGTAAATCCATAAATATAAATGATAGTTATTCTCTTAATTCTCAACTTAAAACTAAAAAACTAAAAAACGATAATTTAAATTTAAAAATAAAAACTTTTATAATTAAAAATCCTTAAAATTTATTAAAGATTATTCATAAGTAGTATAGTTTAAATTTTTAAAATATTATTTATAATAAAAGTGGGAGTTTTCTCTTAATTCTTTCATAAATTATGAATAAAAAACTTAAAATTATGGAAAAATGAAAACTTAAAAATTATTGTTTAGTTTTAAAATTAAGAAAAGTCACTTAAACTAAAAACTCTTAGTCAATTAATTTTTGAGTGGGATAAATATTTTTTTGCATTTGTTTTTTAATTTCTCATTTAAATTATTTTCTTTTCTTAAAAATATTTTTAATTATCATTACAAACATAATATTTTTTTTAATCTTTCAATAATACTCCAAACAAAAAAATGTTAAAAAAACTTCATAGCAAACTTCTCTCTATATTGTTTTTTTTTAATTAAAAATGTTAAAAAAACTTCATAGCAAACTTCTCTCTATATTGTTTTTTTTTTTAATTAAAATTGTTAAAAAAACTTCATAGCAAACTTCTCTATATACTGTTTTTTTTTAATTTATAAAGATGTGATGTCCTTTTATTACAAAAATGCTCCAATCAAAGTGAGTAATAACTCGTATGTCTTTATGGAGTTATGATCAAAATCTATTACAAAAGAGTTACACTCTTTTAGAGTCCACCTGTTACTAAAAGTGTGACTAGTATAAATTCTGATAAAAATACTAACTATCAAAATACATTTATACTTCATTAATAATCATAAAAGATGGAAGATTCCTGAATTTTTGATGACTTTTAGGCATTATTATGATTTTAGGAGACATCCTCAACACCGTTCTTCTAATTTGAAATATTGAGATTTGAATATGAGCTCACATTACATACCATCCCTGCATCATTCTTTCAATTCCAAGAAGTCAACTCTGCTTCAGAACCCTGCCAAGCATTCTTCAAGTATTTGAGTTCTTTTTCAAAGGTAATAAATTTGTCTTTCCAGAATTCAATCTCAATTTCTATATTTAAGAGTCTCTTTCTTAGATGGGTGACCTGAGCATCCAGATAATAATGATGAATATGATCAACCAGTCAATCTATGGCAGTCTGATCCTCACAAACCTTCCACCTTTTTCACTAAATCCTTCCTATCAATGACTATGTTTTGCTTCTTCCTTTCCTAGTTTTTTTTTTCAGGGAAAATGTTGAAACTGATCCTTGTTACCAATTTCCAGATGCATTTCCCCGACTAACTAATAAATATGAGAAGAGATAAAATATAGGGGCTGGTAGTAAATTCCACCGATAAAAAAATATGAAAGGCAACAAAACAATCCAGAAAGGCCCTGGAAAGCTATGTGCAACAGAGTCTCACCACACTCACTTAGAACAATTCCAATCAAACTCAATAGTCCTGAATTCAATACTTTTGGAGAAAAAGATTACCCAGGAAGAAAGCTCTAGGAAATACTTAGAAGTAAAGTACAAAAGCTCATACCCAATTTTCAGAATATAATGAATTATAACACTTTGTACAGAGTTATCATTGCTACCAACAAAATCCTCATAATTCCAAATACTCTCTACTATCCATGAAGAAGGACGAGAATTCAACATCTTACTTGTTTTTAAAGCAATTATTCTCTTCCTGGAGGGATAACAAAAATTGAAAAATCACTTGTAGAGACATGAAATAGAACCCCTACCTCATATTCACACCAATCCCCAACTGAAAAGACCAGGAATTTGATATGCTACCAAGATTCACGCAGACCCTTGTCCTTGAGTTGATACCATACCAATTCTCATGCAGATGATAAATCAAACAATACTTCCATATAGAGGCAGACTGTAAATTGAACTCACCCATAAAAATGAGCTTAAAGTTCGTAAAGCATGAAAACGCTTAATATCTTCAAACTCTATCATCAAATGCAAAATTCTCTTGATTATTCGAGACAAAGGACGATCAATAAGAGCTTGTTTGGTGACAAGATGACAAATGACAATCATAGAATCACCTATTATGAGCAATTGATTGATATTTCTCTTCAAAGCTAGCATGAGCCCTTGCCAACGAGCAAGCGCTTCGGCTTGATTATTCATGTTTTCTCTCAATCCCTAAGAGTAGTTCTGCTTCAAACTTTCTCTGGGGTAAAAAATGACCCCCTCACACCTGCCACTCCTCGATATATCTTTTCTTAATTGCACTGAGAGTAACAAGGTGCTTTCAACCTAGTATGGGGGAGATGTGTAACATTACATAACGTTATGCACCAAAAAACAACAACAATAATAATAATAATAATAATTATTTTATGTCGGCTCATAAAATAAAAACATGAAAACCAAATAAAAAATAATTTAAAAATCCATATCAAAATTTTAAACCAAATAAGAAGTTATTAAAAAAATAACATCTCAAAAAATTAAATACCTCTTAGTTCTTGATAGATCCAAATTTAGAATAAATATATATTAATATATAAACAATAAAAATAATTTAACAAAATAACTTCATTCCTCTAAAAAATAATATTATGTTATAAACATTCAATTGTTTTTCCTTTCGTAACTTAAAAATACACATACACAAATATAAAGATAAAAATAAAGACATAACTTACTCCGTAATACTAGTTATTCTAGTATTCTTAAGGCCAAAGCCTTATCATATAGTTATATAAAGTAACCATTGTTATCCTATACAACATAATATTTTGTAATACGGTTTGGGATTGAAAAATAAAATTTAGATATAGACATACAGACGTAGTAGCAGTTATATTAATAGCGAAAATACATGCATGATGAAATTTTGTGTATTTCTTTGATAAGTTATTTGCCAACTTGGTTCCCTTCTTTGTATGAGTGAACGATAAATCATTGTAAGTATTTTTTTAGTACCTTGATCTCATCAACATGTCGTTGTAGAATATAATTTCTCAGAGTAAATTCTCCTTTGATTCACTTTATCACGAAAATGAATCCCCAAAGATTTGTATATTTATTTCTCTACATTTTCCTTTGATTCACTTTATCACAAAAACGAATCCCCCAAGATTTGTATATTTATTTATCCATATTTTAGAGCCAGTATAAAAGCCACTTTTAACATTCTCAAAGCAACTTTTAGAGATCGCGTGTTCCCTACTTTGAAACTAAACTAAAGGTGTGTCATCCCTCCTCACTATGACCATGGTCATTATGAGTCTAAACAATACAAATATACATGTACCAAGTTTATATCTATATATATACAAAAGTAGATAATTACAATCAAAATAATACACATCGTATATATGTATTTAGTTTGTGTAAAAAAAAAAATCATTATTTTAATAATATCTTGAATTTTTTATTGGTCCAAAGACATACTGAAAATCTAAAATTTAGATTTTATTATCCTCGCTAAGCCCTTCAAACTAACACATGGTTTAAATTTTTTTGTGAGTTTAATGTTATTGAAGGTCATAATTTAATACATTTAAATATTTTGTTAATTCTTTTTTCATTTAGCTTTATCTGTATATTATGATATTCAAAACCTTCATTGAAATAACTTAGTGGTCTCATACAATGTACATACACCATAAAGCATATATAAAATTCGTCTTAATCTATAGGTTATAAACAAACATTTAAGAGGCCCTTTTAGCATTTAAGATTGTGCTGCAAGATGTTTATTCTTGCATCCACAACCCTTGCCAATAAACATGGTATGCACCTACAATTTGGTTAATCATGTTCTCAATTTACTTTAAAAACATAATGTTTATTACTTGCATCTATCACCTTGGCCAATAAACATGGTATATACATGTAATTTGGTTAATTATGTTTTAATTTTTTAAACATATAAACATAGTAATTTGGTTAATTATGTTCTAATTTTTTTAAACATATATTTAAATATGTATCAAATATATATCTATGCCATTGCTATAATAATAAAAATAATATATAAATTTTGTAATTATATATATATATAACTTATCTGTGAAGACAAAAAACTCACAAAGAGGACAACATAAAACTATTTTAAAAGTTAATTCACACCATTCAACATATAAATATAATTCATAAATTTATATAACATCTAAATATAATTTATAGATTTATATGTCTTTTTTGGTGGTTACTCTAAATTTATATAATTTAATATGTAAATTATGATTGTCATTACATAATTTAAGATATTTTTGAAAATAACTTATCTGTGAAGACAAAAAAAACTCACAAAGAGGACAACATAAAACTATTTTAAAAGTTAATTCACATCATTCAACATATAAATATAATTCATAAATTTATATAACATCTAAATATAATTTATAAATTTATATGTCTTTTTTGGTGGTTACTCTAAATTTATAAAATTTAATATGTAAATTATGATTGTCATTACATAATTTAAGATATTTTTGAGAATATTCCATGGAAAGATAATTTGTGGCATCTTATCATTATTACCATGCAACGTATTCATGATCATTTGCAAATTGCTCTAAACATTATCATACTTAATTGAGAGTTGACATAACTTCCGGAAAGTGTTGGATGGTAATGAAACACTCATACTTATTAAGAGTTGACATAGTTTCCAGAAAATGTTGGATGGTAATGAAACACCACACTTATTGAGAGTTGACATAACTTTTGGAAAGTGTTGTGTGGTAGTGATTGATTGTTTGAATCATATAGTAATGGCATCGCTACTACTAATATATGGTATAACATTTGTTGTAGTAATAAATAGATAGTGACATGGTTAGAGAATTAACACATTATAAAAATAGAACAATAATTGAAAATGAGAAATCATGATTTAACAATGATAATAAGTTGTTCAAAGTTTAATTATTTAAATACCTAATAATTTCTCTTTTTTCTTTATGAACATATAGAACAATCTTGAATAATGATAAAGTACACAATTATTTTTCTAAGTATATATATATATATATATATATAATGGTCTAATGTAGGACAACCTTGGATAATGATGAAGTGCAAAATTATTTTTCTAAGCATATATATAGAGTTAATGTTCTCATGTTCTATACAAACACCACAACGTATATATGATAGTTGTCTCAATATAGAGGTCCTAAATAAAAAGTCCATACTAACAACTAAGAGGTGATTCTAGTGGTGCTAAATGTTTATCAAATGCATTCACCACACTTATCAAGAAACATGGTACGCACATGCTATTTGGCCACTCATACTTTGAATTTATTTCAATTTTATTTTTTTATATATCCAATATGCATGTTATATATATATATATATATATTAAGAAGCATATACTCTTTGAAAACAGGCTCATGCTTTTCAACTAGGAATGATGGAAATTGAGGAAGTCTCGAATGGGCTTACAGCCCTATATTACAAAGCAATTTAAGTACAAGCAAAAATGATGGTTTTTGTAAATTTCCTCTGTTATGATGGAGGCCATATAGGATGAATGTTATGTATGATGGGAGCCGCAAAGGCTGATATTTATTTAAGCTCCTCAGAGCAGTTCACGTTTATTCAATGAATAAATGAATTTTTTCTTCGCAAAATTATATATATAAAATAATGGTGTAAATTACTTAAAGTTGTTTTTCTTTTAAATT